>JAHWFP010199950.1:0-15737 GCA_023313725.1 Lithobius niger
TCATAAACTATTGTTGCAGTCCCATCATGTCCCTTTGTTAAAAGAGGACTGCGATCGTGAAACTGAAGTCAACAGAGGAAAGAAACAGAAATGAATTTCCTTTAGGGTTTCAGATATCACAATGCTCTGTAGAATTTGGTCCACGTGAAACCTTACTGTTGCATTCGTATGTTGCTGTTTTCTTTTTCACTTTAAACACGGTGCGTAAGCTAATTATTAGTGTCTACAGGGTTTCCTAAACGACATCAAAAAAGTGGAAAACTGAAAGGATTTCATTCGATTGAAGAATACTGTAGAATAAGGTCAAATTAAAGCACAGATGTGCGCATGAGGTGTGTGTGTGTGTGTGTGCTGATTATCGTTAATTCCAAGTTAACTGACTTTCGTTTGTACCGTTCTCAAAAATACATTGCTAAACAAATTGAAAACCACTAAAGCAATGTATTATGTGGAATGGCTTTTGAAAATAGGACAGTTCTATGTACACTGGATAAGAACTCACGTAATAAACCATTAAATAGTTGTTGTGGTGGTTTTCTTTTTCTTTTTCTTTTCATTAATTAGTGGTTAAATACACTGTACGGTTTCTTGTGGACCAAACACTACACAACGTTGTAGTTCTAAAACCTTACAGGAAAGCTTGTTTGTGTTCATTTCATGATTTGACTTCGGTTTAGATTAACCTTACCGTAAACATTAGTTCGTTTTTGTTTTCTAATTCGTGATACTTTGAATTACAACGTTGATGTTCATAACTTTTTGTTAACATTGAAGAAGAGGGCTGAATTTCAGCTCTGTTCGCTTTCTCAGTCCGTGCAGTTCTTTCTGTTGATTGGTTTCAAGTAGAATGAACACATACGGAATATTATGGTATTGGGAACCTTGTTTGTGTTCCTTTCCTGTTTCCTTCGGTTCAGTTAAACTTTCCCTTAACCATCAAGAGGATGCTTTTTTTTTGTTTTCTAGTTTGTAAATCTCCGGCTTCCATAGTGTTGTTCCGAACTTTTTCTTTACAATGCAGATGGACCGCTTCATTTCGTTGAGTTCGCTCGCGTTTTCTGAGGGTCGTTTCGCATTGACTTAACATTTCAAAAACATTGTGGTCTCTGAATCCTTACAGAAAAGCTTGCTTGGGCTAATTTCAGGACTTCAAGCCAAATGGGCAATGCACAATTCAGCTTTAAAACTGGCTGAAGTCAAACCAGTGAATAAACTAATGCATAATAACAATTATGCATCCTCTTCACATTTCCTCAAAATGCGCGTGAATTATTGGATGATCAGTATGGTTGGCATCTTCAGCCTACAGGCCATATGGCTGGCTTTTTCCGATATCTTTCGTTGCCTAATAACAATATTTAAAACAATAAAACTCGTAATTTAGAATCCAGGAACTCTGAAATTAACGTAATAATTTTTATCATTTTAGGAAAACCACATAATGCATATGTAGAACTGGCTAAAATCGGCTTAATGGGACATATGGTTTTGTCTGCCGAGATCATAGTAAAAAGATGGCTGAACCCCCAAGATCGCTTCTTTTGCAATTTCGGCTGCGTTCCAGATTTCCCATATGATCTGACACATTTTAATAAATTTTGGTATGCGATTTGATCCAACTCTTTAGGGTCACATACCAAATTATGTTAAAAGAAATTATTTAACTATGGTGGATATACAAGCCTTAAAATTTTAGTTTTAATATGGACGTCCGAAGTCAAATTACTAATGTATTTAAATTTATAACGACATCAAACTTAACAAATATTTTGTGATGCTGAATTAAACAGCCTTGTCGAAAAAGAACATCTCCTTGAAGATTTTGCTTTACTTCAGCTTTATTAGGAAACTATTTGAATGCAGACAACATGATTATTTTCAACGTATTCAAACGAAAGAACGTTGGAACTAACTAAATGAAGGTATGACAAGACCTATCACGTTGTAGCCGACTGTGAACTTGAAAATCGAGTCACAAGCATTGTATTGGCTCCTTGCCTCAGAAATTACAACATTGGTTCCGCCCTTTGGTCGTTAACCATGCTGCATCTCACTCCTCGGAAAATGGCCGATATCTTACACAATGTTTAAAGTAAACGATATCACTACAGACGTTGGAATGCTGGGATATGACTGTGCTATAGTCTTGGCCGGACCGGACCTTAAGAGCAAACCAGCTTGGTTATAAAACACACATGATCAGCATTGGTGATTCGGTTGAAAATAGTTACATCTGAATACCAAATGGGATGCTGATGTTCTTTTCCTTGAAATACTTTCTAGATACATGACCGCGTCGCTATTTTACAAATTACGTAAAGATTTTTCAAATAAAATTCAATTTGTTGAAAACTGTCATTATAGTTTCGATACATGTCGCACCTTTTACCCAAAATAGTATTCGACCAGCTGTCTGTACTGCCAAACATGCCTCTGTAGCCTAGCAACGTCCTCGGCAACTTCACCTTTTGGCGCCCGTATTGTCTATCCCCTAAAAATCATTTTAAGTCCTACTGGATAGTTTACTGGCCATGGCTGGGATGAAAGGAAGATAGGTTGGGATAGTTTACTGGAACCAATGTGGCAAGGCCATCGGTATCAAGATGAAACTATGTGAGATGTGCAGCGTCGATCTATTGTTGCATCTATGCTCAAGAATGGCGCGTGATATCTTATTTATCTACCGATTTAAACATTTCTACTCATCTTTTATATTTTATACCACGGCTGTGACATCATGCTAACTCAACGCCTCGCTAAATTTCCGTAGGTTTAAATCCCGTTAACAACACCGGAAGTGTGCGTCATTGCAAAAAGTGTGGGTTATCAAGTTACCCCACACTTTTGCCCATAACCCACACTTTTGACACTTCCGGATCACGCGACCAAGAACGACCACACCAACAACCAAATACAGCGTGAAAAAAAACGTAACGCAATAAAAACGTAAAAAACTAATGGAATGAAATACTCCCTGCAAACTCTCACATGTCTGGCCCATAGCTAAGCTTATTCACTCAGCGTTAACGCCCTACCCCCTCCCTCCACAATCTAAAATGGAATGATCTTCATTCATACCAATACCCTATTACCGTATTTTTGAGACAATTCTCAAACTACAAACGCACAAAATGAATTACATACCTTTCCAGACTGTCCCAGCAATGTCACGTTGTCCCTGCTGTGTGTCACATCGAATTATTCACTCCAAACACGATAAATGCTTCGATAAACACGAGCGAGTTTCCAGCAAAAACCGACGCTTAAACTGTCTTAACTCCCACCGTCCCCCCCCCTCCCTCCACAAAATTTGAGCGAAAGAACTCGTCCATCTATCACACACTTCCCCCTCCACAAACTAAAATGGTATGATCTTCATTCGTATCGAGATACTGATTGATCAGTTTTCTTGAAGCAATTTTCACAAAATAAAAACACAAACACATTTTAATTAAATACGACTTAGCTGGACGTCCCAACTGTGATATAAATCGGTTATAGGTTATAACCGATTGGTTATCGATTTTTAACGCGCGGCTGCGATGATTTGGCCGGCTCGACATGCAAATGATAATCACGTTAAACCACGTTAAACACGTTCTTTCCAAATAAATCTGTGCTAAAAATATCAATTCTGCTACGATTAGTCCAGGCATGCGGCAACTTAGCGTGAAGCAGCGGTGGTGCCCTTATGGCAGGGAAGAAGGCTTCTTCAAGCTAATGCCTACTGGGGTAGAAATCATGTGTAACGCTTCCTGACTTAACGCCCATTCACGCACGTGTCGGAAAATTGACGCCTTTTAGCACCGCATCCGTGAAATAAGATTTTGCCGATGTTGAATAAAGTATTCTGAAGCTAGGAAGGGAAACCCACAGCTTCTCTCCGAAATGACCTTGTGACAAGGGATGGACAATTGCTCCACAGTTGCTCCATGGACACTCGCACGCCTTCCGAACGTGCACGTATTTTATATGCACCTGGTCTGACATAAATGAGGTTCCTTGTAGTCTTATGTGACGATGGGCAACTAAAAAAACGGCGTTGTCAGTTACACCTACCTAATCCTAAAATCCGTCATAAGGACGTTCTGGGTGTTAATAATGAGAGTTTAGCGTTGTAATGCACAACGTATACAAACGCAACGTCTAAGATCAGTCTTTTATGGACGAATATGGACGATGTTGCGTGTTTAAAACGTCTACACATTAGGTGTTGCAAACAAAAACGTCTGTAGGTGTCGTAAAACAACACGTCTATAGGTTTGTTAAACCACAACGTCTATCAAAGCGCCTATAGCAAGGCACTAAATGACGCCACAAATATATTTAAGAGTTAACAAAATACGTCAAGGGTATTAATAATGAGAGTTTAGCGGCGTAATGCACAACGTATACAAACGCAACGTCTAAGATCAGTCTTTTATGGACGAATATTGTAGATGTTGCGTGTTTAAAACGTCTACACATTAGGTATTGCAAACAAACACGTCTGTAGGTGTCGTAAAACAACACGTCTATAGGTTTGTTAAACCACAACGTCTATCAAAGCGCCTATAGCAAGGCACTAAATAACGTCACAAATATATTTAAGAGTTAACAAAATACGTCAAGGCCGGCTTTTCATGTTTAAAGTATTTTGTTTTAGCCTATACTTGAACAGATTTTCAGTCTTTGCATGAAAATACTATCGACTAAGCTGTGTTCATATCTCAGTTTGGTAAACTGAAACTGATCCTGGATTTTATTATTCAGCAGATTTTTTTGCAAATAATTTAACTATGCCAAAAAAAATCTTGCAGCCTTTTAGTTTCGAGCCAAAATTGCAGTCGAACTGCAACTTTGGGTTTTGCAAAAAAATCTTTTTATATTATTTTATATTGATTTAAGAACTGTTGTTCAACAGTTTCTGTAAAACCGGAAATTCAATATGCTAATCTCGCTGGTGAGCTGAACCTATACCTAAGCCTCAAATGTGATTATTAAACTGATGCTCAGTAACACATTGGCTAAGTTTGCCACTGATGCGTCATCAAACCATCAATATTAGTAAATGTTTGTCTTCTCTTTAATTAATTTAAAACTGTTCTGAGGGTAGGAACGACTTAATAAAACCTACCCAAGCAAACCGGATACCACAACAAATGTACAGTTGCTTCTGAAAGTGTTGATTTAACATGAATTTCTATGTACTGAAACCCCCGTTCCTTCGGTTTGCCCGGAAAAACTGCCAGCTTCTTGATTCGTGGTCCTCATTTGCCCTGTGCGCTTGTAGGTGTCCAAATTTGACTTTCCACCGACTTTCAAAATAACAAAGCGAAGTTAGATGAGTTATGGCATAACACAAAAGTATTCGGTGTAGTTGTTGTAAACCACAACATGTTGTGACTAAAACTTGTAAAAAAGAGACGTAAGTATTGTGATAGACGTTGTGAATGTCAACGTCTATTTTTTGTCAAACTGCAAAGACAAACCACCATCAAAACCTCTGTTATGCGTTAAAAGATCAATTCCAAATTACCCCACAACGTACAAGCAGAAAAAAAAATCGATGAATACTCAGCAAACAATAATTCGTATCTATTCATTAGTGCTGTTTCCCGAGTTACCCTATTACCACACAATAACGAAAATACTCAACGACGAATATCCCCCTCTGCCAACAATGACGGATAAATGCTCTTGTCTATTGAACTGTTGCCTGTGTCGACTTAATCGGATCTGAACTGTTCCATTACTGCACAGTAGAATTAAACATGGACGTTCTCAGTCCTAAGTTAGATGTGTCAACTGTAAGCAACTAAAAGCATAACATGTCAAGAATAAATCCTAATGCTGTCGAACTCTTGAAAAAGTAAAGGGAAGGTGGAAAGATAAACAAAACTGAATGGGATGCGATGATTGAGTGAGTGAAGCGAACGAAATCAGCGTTTGTTATCCAGTGTGCGAAAATGGGATAGAGGGAACTAAAATATGTGAAGCATATGGTCATACAATAACCAAACCGTGTTATTTTGGCTCATCTAAAGGCTAAATGGTCAACGTTAAATTTGAAAATTATCTATGTGATAATATAGACATAAAATTCATACAGAAAAAGGTAGCGATGAAGATAAGACAGTGTAACCTTTTGTACGTTCACAGTCCTATGAAAGTTGTGATATCCACCCAAAACTAAAACTGGTATAAAAAGCAGCCAAGTTTCCCAAATGAATTGTCCTTTGAAGGTAGTGATACTATTCAACCAGCGAAAGGCTGCCATGGTTAATCCTATCACCAAAGTTAATCGCAGAGAATAATAGTTTGGACATAGCAATGATCTAGTTTTCATTTAACTTTCGAACTATTAGTCGGCAGGATTAACCTTGTCCGCCTTTTCCTGGTTGAATGATATCACTACTTTCAAAGGCGGCTTTTTATGCCAGGTTTGTTTTTGGGTGGATTACTTCTATAGCAGCTAAGTGAATATTGGTCTTTATTGCCTATAAGTGACGAAAACCCAAAGAACATCCAACAACACCTGTGCCAAAGACATTGTTATACTCACAGTTCATTGTTGTAAGTAACTATACAAATCCTTGTCCTAAAGCTTAATTGCTGCTATAGCCATCGGTAAATACAACGTGAACGTCATCTACTGCAGATTAATTTACCAAAATTCGTAGATAAAGTCAGTGTTCTCCCATTTCGTTAATTTCCTCATTAAATGCAGCTTTTTTCAATGTACTGTACTAGTACAATGGCGTGCAAAAATGTATGTGATAATTTCTTTTTTTTTTTGCAGACGACGGGCGTAATAACAACATATGCGTATTTAACAGGCGTGTGAATCAGAGGATTTTTTTTTTGAGAAGTCCAAAGATACATTCAAAATTTAACAAGGTTCCGTACCGACCCTCTATTCTTGACATAACGACTTATGCTAAACTGTGTTAATTAGTCTATTACATAGATCTCGACATGAAATCAATCATGAAATAAAGCTTGGCTAAGTATTTTTAGAAAAAATGTGTTCAATATTTTTCAATGCATGTCATAGTCGATTACGGAGAAATAAAACTTGTTGGATTTCAGATTATGACGTCATTCCAGAGTGGTTGCCATGATGGCTTCCATCGCGCGTTATTCTGCTGAAGCTGATAGTCTGACACAATCAACCAACTGAGTAGCAAATGAAGTTAACAAATAAAGTGTTTGGAATTTGACGGAAAAATCTGCTACCATTATTATGTTCTGACATAATTTGAATCTGTACTTCTCAATAGCGGCATGAAATTCTTTTCGTCCGCAAAAAAAAAAAGGTCACCTTACTGGAGAAATTAAAAACTTACCCTACTAATAAGATGACAAAACGCCACAGAAAACAATGGCAAGAGAGCAACAGTACGAAAATTGCACTGAATAATGTTACGCAAAGAACAAAAATCGGAGTGAAATTTAAAACGTTTTAAATTCTGGGGGGTTTCCATTATTTAGTGTGTTCCCTTTCTTGAATGGCAAACCTGTCCTGCAGGGTATTGCGTGAAATGTTGCCCGCCACCCCCCACCCCCCCCCCCGGGGGGGGGTGTTACGATGAGGCTGAAATTTACGAATAAACCCCCCTTGTCCCGAAAAATTAAGAGGACTTCATTTTTGGATTTAGTACCGGCTTCGCAGTTTCATGACACCTCCCGTTTTCCGATGAGATCCATTTTTCCAAATCAGGATTTTGTTTGGTGGCTGTCACATTCCCTCCTTATTTTCGGCTGTGGTTCTAGTAATGTATGTGGTTCATGGAATACCCTACATATATATAGGCCCCCATTCAAAAATGGGTTCTTACGTGGAAACAACTGAGATAAACTCTCCGCCTTTTGGCATAATTGTTCCTAAAACCAACTAGATATCCGACCTATCCTCCATTGCGGGGTTCTCACTTCGTGTACAGATAGTCATTTACGAATGACTCCATTAGCATGACTGTTACTTCCCCGAAATGTTTCACTGAGACTGCGCGGTGGCTATACAACCTTTTTCGTGTGCTACAGAGTTGTTTCTTCATGGTAATAGTGAATCTAAAACAAAACCCACAAGGGTGAAAGAACCCGCCAAGTTTCACCCAATCAAAGTAGTGGTATCAGAGCCAAAAAGGCTGCCATCAAGTTACTACATTAGTTGCCAAGGTAATCCCACGGAGTATTAGATCAAAGGTTAAATAAAAAACCTGACCATTGCTACTATCGGCCTCTTTCGGCTTCTTTCACCTTTGTGGGTTTTGTTTTAGATATCACTTATTTTGTAGGTTTTTTTTTTTTTGTGGCGTCTTATTTTTGCCACTACGCATTCATCTACTATGTGACCAAGTTTTTTCGAAAAATATAGAATACGAACGGAGATAATAATTTTTTTTAGTTTTGCTGGAGTGAGCACTCAATCATATAAATTAAGGCTTTTGCTGATTTATTTCCATTCAGTAACAAGTAGCGCGGACTGCAAATTTGTTAAGAGCTGAGTGGCCCGAAGCCATACGACCTAGTAGAAACAATTAGCGCGTGCATTTTATGAACAATGTTGTGTTGCCGATTATTTCTGGCAGTCCGTTTGCATTGTTAATCGTTAGCAGTAATGACGAGTAATGCTTATTTTGATCACCGGTGGCGTTGTCCCAACATACCGAAAAATAGCATTGCAAATGATTGCAATCTTTTTAGTTAATCCCTCCCCAAACATCAAACCTTAAAAGGCACGTATTGGAGTTAAAAGAGTGTTGAATACCAAATTTCATTCGTATCAGTCGCATAATTTATTTTATATGAGCGGAATTAGTAGTCAGTAGTCGGTATATAGTAGTGACCTGAAATCAACGATCTTCACGAACGTTTATGACATTGATGCAGTTTATGCACGTGATTGAAATACAACTATCGCTTGTCAGGGCACAAAGGCTGCCCATTTCCAACAATTTTCAAGCTGTTTCTCCGCATAAGTATTTATCCTCGCCATCGTGAAATAGGCTCAGCTCTGGTTTGTGTTAAAGTACCAAAAGCTAGTGGCCATGCAACAACAATGCAGGAATTAAACAACGTCTTTCTTAATGAAGTTACAATGAAGTATGACAATTATTGAACTTGGCGGGCGGACCACTAGCGTGGGCCTTGATTGTAATGGAACTTAAATAACGATGTATTTAAAACAATCGTTTCGCATTATTGTGGTTTGTGGTTAACCAAAAGACTAATAAAAAATCTTTTCTCCCGAGTGTTTTATGGTGTTTGTAGTTGGTATATTGGCCTTTCCTAACACGGTGGTCAGGCTATTGCTGGAGTAACGCCGACGTCATTTATGGATAGCCTCTCGTGCGTGATATCCTAACGCTAACTGATGCGTGTTGCTAAAGTGTTATTTCAACATGCTTCGTGTTCTTCGTTGCCACAGAATTTGGTCAACGGGAGTATCTCTTAACCTTTGCAGCGCAGCTGCTCAATGGGGACAGCCATCGCTTGGCTGCGTCGGACTCGTGATTGACACGCCCACTTATTAAGTGTAGAAACATGATCGTTCGAACAAAGAGTCGCGCATTCCTGCAGGAAAAAAGGTAGTGATGAAGATAAGGCGGTGTGACCTTTTTTACATTCACAGTCCTGTGAAATTTATGACATCCACCCAAAACCAAAACTGGTTTAAGAAGCCGCCAAAACAAAGTTTCCAAAAGAGGTCGATCTTTGAAAGTAGTGCTAACATTCAACCAGGGAAAGGGTGCCAAGGTTAATCCCACTAGCAAAGTTAAACGTACCTGGTAATATTTTGGACGTTAAATCAAAACTTGAAGATTGCCACCGCGAGTTGCAATGTTCTAGTTCTCATTTAACTTTCGAACTAGTAAGTCGGTGCTATTAACTTGGCTAATAAAATTAACCTTGGCGTATTTTCCGTGGTTACGCGGTGTATGGTGGTTATTATTATACTAGCAGTGACCACATTTTTACGAAGTTGCTTTGAGAGGATATAAAACCAGCACTCCTTCAATTAGTAGATATCTATTGTGAGCGCGGCGTATCTTGAATCCTGCAAGCATTTTATGAGCGGCTACGTCTTCCTGGAGGGGGCGTCGTTAACCGACGGCCGCCATTGTTTTTTTTTTAACCATCTTGGATATCAAAAAGGCACTCTGCTACCAAAAACGTACAATTGATTGTCGTGTTCGTTCTGCAGCGAACTCAAGATAGGCCGCGGAAACTTTAACTTACTGACATCCACACCTTGATGAAATACGGAACGGGGCGGGGGAGGAGTGAAATGCTTATCAGCAGTTTAGTTTAGAATTCTATATCGTACACTTTGTGAGCAAAAAGGATTGAACTAAGATAAATTTATTATTTTGGTTTAATAACAATACGAGTTTCACTTCAAAGTATTTTTAAATATTATCCATATTGTTAAAACAGAATACAACAAAACACAATTAAATAGCAAACAGTATTTTTTTTTATAAAACTATAACTTCACGTTGTATTTCATAACCATATCATTTTTAGTATAACAGAAAGATTGGCATCGCCAACGAGGTGAATGAACTCCTCTCAAAAGCCGACCTTTTTTTGGAAACTTAGCGGTTTCTCTTTTACCAGTTTTTCTTATTGGGTGGATAACATACTTCCTGCTGCTCCAATCTAGCAGCCTTTAGATCATCCATAATTGCTGTTAACATCACCACGATCTAGGAAAAATTTGTCTTGGATCCTTTACAAGCTACAATCGATACGAGCCGCCTTTTCTGTAAAACAAAACGAACAACAGCAATGCATCTGACAGCAATTATGCTCTGGCTAAAATTAAATCTCATCTAATTGGCGTTGATACACTAAGGATGCACTTATCAAAATTGAATGCACTTGTCTGCCGGGTTTCTACAGCCTGTAGTATTTATATTGATTTATTCTAGAGCCTTGGCATATAGCCATACCCCCTGAAAACTGGTAACAGCACACTCTACCTTAAACACCAAGATACACTAGTTTCGATAGTGCACTCACACAGACTACTAATACAACCGATGGGACAAGAAGTGAGGACAAGGGGCGAAGATCAGTGCTAAATGGGCTTTCGTTACACCGCAAAAAAGCACAACAGACCGAAGACGACGCGAACAGTTACCCGCGAACAGGAGCCGCTGACAGGAGGGAATGGAGATCTGTGGGCTACATGCCAGAGCGAATGACTTCCGTCTGTGCTGTGTACCTGAGACATACAAAACGAAAGTGGTAAACGGGTTCCAAAACACCACAAAAACTACACATCGGAGACGAAACTCACCCTAATCGATAGCAGTGTGCAGCCAAAAGGGTGTGACCTATACGAAGGAGTGAGTGCCTAAGACCGTCGGCTGACAACATTCTGGGTGAAAATGAAAAAGCCCTCACCCAGTTAGTGCAGTTGCCTATTCAATTTGCTACAGCTTAAACTGCCACTCTCGCAATATTGCCGTGGTTAAACGTGGAGATCGCACCAGGGAAATCTAGACACACGCTTGTGTGTCGCGCCAAGTTAGGCAACAAACATCACATCAATTCAATTTTGGAAGTTGTAAACCATTGTAGCGCGGCGCCATAGCGCCAGTGTCTTATGTCTTGAAGCATAGTTGGGCACATTTCAGCTACTTGGGGAAAAATAATAATGCGGTACAAAAGCTTAAATTGTGTTGAAATCAAGAGCAATGACCCACCTGACAAAAATTAACTCGTGTTTGAATGCCAGCTATGCTGCTTTCAATGCAAAATCTGCTCCTCAATAACGTTGAAAATGTGTTACTAACTAGCTAGCTAGCTAATTCTAGTCCGATCATCCCCATGTTAATTTCTATAGAGTGATTATTCATCGATACCGAGATAACGGAAAGGCTTCCAGCTATAAAATTGGACGAATGGCTACAGAACGATACGAACTGCGTACCTTTTATGGTTTGGAGCCAAGGGGTGTAACGAGGATGACGTGGGATGGCGCGTAAGTACGAAAATATTGTTATAACCATTGTAAGTATTGTCGGCATCGTTTCTCATTGGGCAGCCAAAGTTCGGACAATGACAACGTGTATACTGACGTGCGTGCCTAGACACACACTAGTGTAGCACGATAAATCTAAACAACGTTGCCAAAGAAATTGTATTCACGTCCAATTCACGAAAAATAAACCAACTCTAAAAACAAAGCAAAATAAACAAAGCCAAGAATTGGTGAAGAGGCCACCACCAATTTGAGAGGGGTTTGGCCATTCATAGGAGTAATATCAACACACCAAAACTAACTAAATAAAAAAATTACAACAAAATTAAACCCAAACCGAAAACCTGTAAAGAGGTGGGCAAGTTGAGAATAGTTCAGCATACTGGCAAAATGTAGTAGCAAATTGTTGAAAACCAATTTCTTGTTGACGTGTCACTTTATTACACATCTGCACGGTAGTGGAGTTAAGTTTAATACACAATTTAAAAAAAAAGGACTGATATCGTATCAAAAACCAAAACTGGTAAAAGGGGCCGCCTAGTTCCGAATGGTTCGGCCCTTCAAAGGAGTGATATCAACACACCAAAACATTCGCCAACTTAATCGCAGCGAATAATACTTTGGACATTAAATGAGAACTTGAACATTGCTATCCGTTTTGGTTTTTGATATGATACAACTATCCACCCAAAACCCGCCAAGTTTTCAAAGACGATCGGCTTTTGAAGGTAGTGATATCATTCAACCAGGGAAAGGCCGCCAATGTCAATCCTATTTGCCAAGTTAATCGCACCGACTAATAGTTCGAAAGTTAAATGACAACTTGGCGACTGCTAATCGCTGTAGCAAACTTCAAGTTTTCATTTAACGTCCAAAGTATTATATGGTGCGATTAACTTGGCTAATAGGATTGACTTTGGCAGCCTTTCCTTGGTTGAATGGTATCACTACCTTCAAAGACCGATCGTCTTTGAAAACTTGTTTTTATACCAGTTTTGGTTTTGGGTGAATATCACAACTTTCATAGGACTGTGAACGTACATAAGGTTACACCGTCTTATTTTCATCTGTACCTTTTTTCTAGAAGAAATTTATTTCTATAAATTTTCGCATTAATAATTTTGAAATTTACCATTGAAAATTAGCCGTTAGATATGACACGGCTTAGTTTATTGTATGACCATAGTTCACATGCTTAACTTGCTTCAATCCCATTTTTGTAGACACTGGCTACCAATCGCTGATTTCCTTCGATTTGCTCACTCAATCAAAGCATCCCCTTCAGTTGTTTTGTTTATTCCTTCACCTTCAAAATTTCAAAATTTCGTTCACTCTTAGTCATACAGAAACCCTCAGAAGGTCGCTGTTGCTAAAACAGCAGAACGCGAAGCATTTTATTTTTGGGTTATTAACAAAAACCCGTTAGCTCGTTGATGCTCGTATTGTTGCGTGATCATCATCTTACATGCATCCCTTTATTTATATGCAACCCACGGCAACGTCAATGTTTCCTTATTTTGTCCTTCGTTACAGTTCAGTTTTTAGTTTTTTCCAGGCTTTTATAATCTAAAGACTAGTGTTGATTATTCAAGCCATTGTTGCTTGAAATCGTTGGTTGCAACTTGAAAAAGAAACGAAATTTTAATTCGCTGGTGGCGGATTTCAAAACCCTCTCACGCATTTGGCCTGACCCTTACAACCCCCAAACCAAAAAAAGACCATGATCAAATCACCATGCATCCGTGTGCAAAAATTCAACTACGTAGAACTTCTCAATTATACGCTAGCCATGGGCAATGAGTCGATGGGATTTAACGTGGGGCCAGCGTTACTAGCTAGTTACTCCAAGGGGTCGCCAAGTTTCGAATGGTTTGGCCCTTCAAAGGAGTTATATCAACACACCAAAACATTCCCCAAGTACTTTCGGTAGCAATGTTCAAGTTTTCATTTAACCTTCGAACTATTAAGCGGTGCGATTAAATTGGCGAATGTTTTGGTGTGTTGATATCACTCCTTTGAAGGGCCGAACCATTCGGAACTTGGCGGCCCTTTTACCAGTTTTGGTTTTTGATATGATATCACTCTTTTTTTTTAATTGTGTATTTACTCAACTCCACTACCGTGCAGACTGGTAATTAAGTGCCACGTCAACAAGAAATTGGTTTTCAACACTTTGCTGCTAAATTTTGCCTATGTGCCGAACCATTCTCAACTTAGTCACCTCTTTATAGGTTTTTGGTTTGGTTTTAATTTTGCTGTAGTTTGTTTTATTTAGTTAGTTTTGGAGTGTTGATATCACTCCTTTGAAAGACCGAACCACTCTCAACTTGGTGGCCTCTTTACCAGTTTTTGCCTTTGTTTATTTTGCTTTGTTTTTACATTGGTTTATTTTTCGTGAATTGGACGTGAATACAATTTCTTAGGCAACGTTGTTTAGATTTATCGTGATACAGTAGTGTGTGTGTCTAGGCACGCACGTCAGTATACACGTTGTCATTTTCCGAACTTTGGCCGTCCAGTAAGAGACGATGCCGACAATAATAACACTGGTTATAACAATATTATCGTACTTACGCGCCCTCCCACGCTATCCTCGTTACGTCTCCAGGCTTCAAACCATAAAAAGGTACGCAGTTTGTAATGTACTGCACCCATTCATCCAATTTCATAGCTGTAAGCCTTCCCGTTATCTCGGCATCGATGAATAATCCCCCTATGAGATTTAACATGGGGATGAGCGGGCTAGCTAGTAACACATTTTCAACGTTATTGAGGGGCAGATTTTGCATTGAAAGCAGCTTAGCTGGAATTCCTACACGAGTTAATTTTTGTCAGGTGGGTCATTGCTCTCGATTTCAACACAATTTAAGCTTTTGTACCCCAAGTACCCGAAATGTGCCCAACTATGCTTCAAGATATAAGACACTGACGCTATGGCGCCGCGCTACAATGGTTTACAACCTCGATAATTGAATTGATGTGATGTTTGTTGTGATGTTTGTTGCCTAACTTGGCGCGACACACTAGGGTGTGTCTAGATAAAAACAACGTTATTGACGCATCTTTCTCTCTATGAATGATGGACACTCAGCCTTTAACTTTTATTTTTTCTTTATCGCTGCATCTTCTCCTTACATATATCACAATTTGAAAGATTTCTGTCGCATTACGGTTATCCTCAACATGCCAAAATATGCTTTTAATTGCTTACAGTTAACAGACACATGTCTATTAGTGAGGCCTCCTTTTTTTCATTAACAATCGGTGGCTACAATGGGATGATCTGCTGTTACTGGGCGGTGACACACTAGCTATGTCTAGATGTTGCTTTCACATTTCTGCCTGGCCAGCGCATTTGCAGCCTCGTACGTGAAAAGTTAAATAAATAGACAATGCGACCTATGTTACGTACGAAACAACTGTTACGTTGGACTAAAGACCGTACCTATAAGTAAACAAATTTTATCTGCACTAGCTAGACCCGTGCATGCTGCACGATGGTTTAATTTCCCGGACTTAGCTTCTCCCGGTGTTTTGTCGTCTTAGGAAAGTAACTGGCGCTGTAAATTTCTTTCCATTCCCCATTAGCACAGCTGTGACCCTTTCCGTGCCCCCCGAACACCTTCCCCCTCTCCATATCACACTGCATCCCCTCCCTGACTCCCCCAGTGTGGGGTTTGCTTCTACCCGGCACCCCAGGTGTTTGGTCTTTGGTTTTATTGTGGGGGGGGGGGGGGGGGGGGGGGGGGGGGGGGGGGGG
>JAHWFP010199951.1:0-13572 GCA_023313725.1 Lithobius niger
TTTTTTTTTTAAAGTGTTGTTGTTTGGGGGCATTTTTCACAAGTTATACGGATGAGGGGTGTGACTTTCTAGCACGTGGATACAAACCCTCTGGGAACGGGTATAAAAGGCGCAGATAATTCCGTCGATCTTTATATCAGCCATGGCTGCCAAGTACAATGTGGTCTCGAGGTTCCAGTGCAAGAAATGCAAGATTGAGTTTTTATCGCGAGAAGAGGTGGAAAGTCATTTGGAGAAGCCTTGCGCGTTAAACTTTACACTTGTCACGATTGTGGAGGATTCGTTTCTTCCTACGATGAAGTTTTGGCGCACTACGACCGATGCGATGGAAATGATCGCACCTGCAAAACATCAAGTTTGGAGGTATATATTACTGCAAAGCTTGTTGGAAGTATTTCCCTGATTTGGAACGAGCTACGGTTTACACCAGGATTTCACATTCGTCTCTTCCGACGAACGAAGAGACGGTTTCGGAAGATAAAAAAAAAGGACCAGCGCTGATTGATGAAGAAAAAAAAAACGAGAGCTTCCAATGTCTGACAATGAGATTTTTTTATGTCAATACTGCGAAAAGACGTTCAGGAACAACATATATAAACGGAGGTACGAAAGGCGTCATGAAGGAAAATGTAACGTAACCTGCGACTCATGTGAGGTTAAATTGTCTTTTCCTAAACTCAAGCCCGGTTAAAGGAAGAAATAATTTCTCAAATACCAGCAAATTTCAACCTCGTAGTAAACAACGTCCGATCTCTAGTCGTACCTATAATAGAGGATACCAGAATCGACTGGGCTTGTCTGACATGACTGACGATTTGAAAGCCAAGACAGAGGTGACAGACGATACCGAGCTCTAAGTGAGGCCATTCAGTTTGGATTTAGGAGGGTTTATCTAGTGCGCAATGCTTTATGCTTTCTAACTTTCAAGCGGGATTTTACGCAGGGTGAAATGTACTACGAGCCTTTAATTTTGTTGGAAGAGTACGAGGACAAATATTGGAATCTTTTAGAACAATGTCGACATCTTATGGTAAACATAAAAGCTCAAATTGGATTATGTTTTCTTTTCGAACGAGCAACGGATAATAAGGAAACTATTACAGCTTATTTTAACTCCAACCTGGTCAGGGTGGGGAGCAAGGAGGTTCTTTTGGAAATGTTAAACAAGATACTGCATAGTATTGGGCAGTTTGCAATGGAAGGAAGTGGATGGGTTGTCAAGCAATGTGTGTGCACCGAACTATGCATTGGAATTTATAGACCTTTTGCAGGGAAAGGTTATGTAGCACTCCCCAACAACCTCAACCTAGGTCCCATATACTGGTCAATGTGCGTAGTGAAGATGATAGAAGTTTTCTGTGGTCCGTGTTGGCTAGTTGGCTAGTGAAACTTCAATCATATCACCCCTTTTTTTACGGCACACTTGACGTTTTTGTTAGTAATATATTATAGCACCTTTTGCTTCATCACGTAATTGTAATCTTCAGTTGTAAATTATATGCGAAGTAATATTAATATACATTCGTAATAAAAATAATATACTTTATAATAATATGGAGGGTTGTTTACAATCTATGGTAACGATTTGCATGGCGTGTGACTTCTCAACCAGTCACCGTAGGTATGCAAATGCATGTAAACGTACAGGTGAGTACTTAAATAATAGTGTGGTAGACGACGGGTTAGTTTGCTCGGAGAAATGCCGCCGAAGTGTCACAGTTTTGGGAAGGGTACGTTACAGCCCTTTCCAACGCGAAATTCAGTTATTCCATAATAATAACGGCATGTAGGAAAATAAGGTTTCACCATTTCGAAGAAAGGAGTTCATAACGTGTTGGCTGGTGTTGGTTTGGCCCATACAGGACAGATTGTCGGGACTGCAAAGCAAGCAAATCCTAGGACACCTACAAGTCGCACAAAGGCTGTCATTCAGTAAGTCAAGAAAATGGTGACGCGGAACAATCCAGTGACCCAAAGGACCATTGCTGCTAAGGTAGGAACATCCCTTCGTACCGTAAACAAGCATATCCATAAAGATTTGGGACTGCAAAAGAGACATAAGAGCAAGGTTTGCAAGCTCGTGCAACGGCACATTTCAGAACGTAAGACCAATTGCAGAAAACTGTATGAACGTCATCTCGCTGGGGATAAATGGAAGTATGTGGCGACATTAGACGAAGCATATGTTTATCTGTCCGACTGCAATAAACCAAGGGCGATTTTTATCGCCCACTGGGAGCCAAATAGTTTCCAAATTGGTACAGAGAATGTCGTGAAAGTTTTTCGAAGGGTTTCATGATCGTCGCGGGTTATTGCTATCAAGGCACGCTACAGATACGGAGGGTTGCTCAAAATGTAAAGGTGAATTCTGCTTACTATCAGGCCACGTTCTGACACCAATTTATACAGAAGAACTACCTGCTCTTTACGGAAACGATGTTAAAAAGGTCCGTCTCCACCAAGACATCCAGCCATACATCCAAATCGACCCAGAATTTTCTGACACGAATGGAACAGAAAACCGGAATCCAGGCTATACCGTTTACCGAGATACCAGTGAAGTCTCCAAACACATCACCCATGGAATTTTGCGCATTTGGACTATTAAAACGAGCCTTGGGAAGTCGACATCCTCGTTCATTGGAAGGACTATAGAAATGTTGTGAGGAGGAGTAGCAACGCATAAGTCTTACTGTTCTTTGTAGTATTGGGGGGGGGGGATTGAGGCTTAATGGCGCGTCGACAAATTGGTCATTAGCGCCAACCTCAGTCACAGTGCAGTGGTCCGGGTTGCCACTGCACCACACATTACAGAGATGTTATTCAAACCCCTAATCTAAATCTTGTCATACATCTGTACCTCCTGCAAAAATTGAAAAACACCAGACAGGAGGACAGACTTATCGCCCAACTGACGCGCAATGTCATGCGGAAGATGGAAACGACGAACACCATCAAGATGGCGACAATCAACAAGTAAGTGCCGGACCGTAAGTGGCCGTCGACACCAAGAACATTCAGGAGGGTCAACCCCCCGCAAAAGGAAACAGTGAGTAAGTCGGGTGTGACCAATTCGCAAACGGGCCAACACAACCTCCTCACGGCGACTGCGACGACACGCCGAGTGCCACTCCTCGACAGTGCCTTTAATTCCTGTCTGTCCCACAAGGTTTGCCAAAAAGCGTGTAACCTCAGACGCAGAGTTGGAAAGGCATCTGAGGGAACAAGGCTGAGATCCCTACCGAGAGGGCCAGAAAGGGCCCCTTTAGCAGCAGAATCAGCTTGTTCATTCCCTGCTATCCCAACATGGCCCGGGATCCAGCAGAAAAGCACGGTTTTCCGCCGGCCAGGCAAGCGGGAAAGCAAAGCTTGGACACGTTGTGTCAAGGGGTTCCGAGGATTGTAATTCGCCAAGGACTCCAGGGCACTCATGGAATCACTAAAGATAATGAAATGCGTGCCCTGAAGGTCAAGGATCCATTCCACCGCCAAACCAAGAGCCAAATTCGCAGTAGTCTACTGCAATGGACACTGCGCTGCAGAGCGATAGCAGTATCCCATGGACATCAAATAATGCTTGGTCGTTGGTGGAAAAAGGGAATTTCGGGGAAATAAGACCGAATTTGTATCGTTACCAAAGATTGTAAACAACCCTCCGTACTATAAAATAATATACTTTCTTCTTTAGGTTGCCAATGAAGGAGCCGGCTCAGCCTCCTCCACTACAGAAAGAGTTACCCTCATCACTGTAGGAGAAGTCACCCCCACCACTGTGGGAGCAGCCACCTCCACCTCTACCACCATCAGTAAGAGGGGCAGTAGAATTGAAAGTGAATTGAAACATTGTGTAATTTTAATTTTTTTTAGCTGAAAGATCTCTAAACCAAACTAATAGGCTAGTCAATCTGAGCGAAAAAAGGGTGAATCCCGGAACTATTGTAATAGAAGTAAACTTTGCAGTTTTTGCCTCGGAAAGACCTGCTGAATAACATACTACAAGTCTATAAAAATCTAAGTGGTGGAAGAGGTCTAAAATGGCCGCCATCTTGGAAAAACGGCTTCCGGTTGTTGTTTTTCGCATATATCTCGTTACTCGTCACTCCTACGACAAAATCGACTCTGAACAAAATTGAAGTATACAAAATTTCCTACAAAACATGTCCTATTTACTTTTTATCTTGGAACAATGGTTTGGTTGATGTGAAGCATTTTAGCTGTTACCATCGCACAAAATAAGTCATTGTTGTGTTTTGTTGTTCATTTGTAGAGCAGATGGCCTGTGGAAGGCTACCTTCCTTGAAATAAATTTTAACCCATAAAACGGTAGTTGCCACCTTTTTGCCAGCGTCAGTGCTCAGTAAACAATGCTTTAACAATTCTAAAAACAACAATATCTTTTCCGTAAGAAAGATCAAGAAAAAGAATGTTTGGAGTAAACATTGCTGCACCGAACCTTGGACAAAACCACTAAATTCAAGACACCACCACACTTAAGTAACGTAATCGTGCGTCCGTGTACTGTAACAAAGCAAGTTGTTGAAACCCCATATAAATGTAGGTTATGCAGAAAGTGGTATTGTACTTGGTTTCTTTATGTAACGTAATCGGGTTTGAGTGAAAAAAAAATCTATGTCCAAGGAAGCAATAATGCATCGCTTACTATGACTGCTATCGATGAAAAAGTCACAAAAAATGCACAATAGCAGGATTCAGTGCAAAAATAAAATAAGTAGGGAGGAGCGATCGGGGGGAATATAGGTGGAAGGAAAGGCCAACTACAAACCTGCTACAGGGCTCTAAAAGACACAAAAAATGCGCGGTCGGATTCAGGGCCAAAGAAAAAAAACTCTAGGTCACAGGATGTGAAGGATGCCGTCTGCTCCCGTTTTATGGAAATGAATGAAGAATGGTGGAATGAACCATACGATGATTCATGGACTGAGTGAGCGAAGCCACCTTAGCGCAGTTACCCATCTTCAACAACCTGCATTATTTAAATTACACATTTTACTATTATGGGGCTGTTGTATTCCTAGATTTGCCGTCTTCATGACGGGGTACCACTAGTAATAATAATAATAATAATAAAATCACCTGCGCCATCAACAGCAAAACCATGTGGAATTTCTATGTAACAAAAGCCTACATCATTCACAATTATTATATTTCTACGCCGGACTCTTGGCTATTTCATGGTTTACATGCTGTTCCTTTCGATATTGTTGTAGGCTAGTCAGTTTACATGTATACCTGAAGTTATTGTAATAGAAGTAAACTTTGTTGTTTCTGACTCATAAAGCTATGCCGAACAACATACTAAAAGTCTAGAAACATTTAAGTGGCTGAAGAGGTGTAAAGCGGCCACCATCTGAGGGGGGAAGGGGGTGTAAAACGTTATTTGGGGGGCTGTAACTCCTTGACCGTCAACAAATCAAAACATAATGTGAGACAAAAACGTTCTGGACAGGAGAGGTGATATACATCTTTTACGTAAAAGCAACCTTGAACCCGAAAATCGTATTTAAAGTATATCACCCTTAATTCGCGTGAACGCTCCTTTTTTCCATTGGTTGTTGTAGTCATTTTTGTGTTCAAAGTGCTCTTGCGAGCCCTCTAATATGATTGGGATTTTCTGAAAGGTGGGAGCTATTCTTTTCATCAATCCTAACCGAAATTGTTTAAGTTAAATAGAAACTGTCCTACGCCCATTTCAAAGTGAAGAGGTAATGGCGTAGCGGCAAAAGTGTAATGTTGATTTTCGAATTCAAAGTGCTCTCGTGAGCCCTCTTAATAGCTCAAAATGAACACGCTAAGGATCTTCTGAAAGGTAGGGATCTACTCTTTCCATTAATCCTAATCGAAGTTGTTCAACTTAGATCCCCACCATCCTAATGACCGTCCTACGCCCATTTAAAGGTAAGAGGTAATGGCTTAGCGGCGAAAAGTTATGTCGATTTGCGAATTCAAAGTGTTCTTACGAGCCCTCCAATAGCCCAAAATGGATATGCTGAGGATCTTCAGAAAGGTTGGGATCTATTCTTTTCATCAATCCTAACCCAAATTGTTTAACCTAGATAGGGACTGTCCTACGCCCATTTAAACGTAAATAGGTAATAGCGTAGTGGCGAAAGCGTATGTTGATTTTCGACTTCAAGTGCTCTTGGAGTCCTCTAATTACTCGAAATGATCATACTTAGGATATTTCTGAAAGGTGGGGATCTATTTTTTCCATCAATCCTAACCGAAATTATTTAGCGTAGATACAAATACGAATATGACCATTAAAATAGAACCTTGAAATTGAAAATAGCCGCTACACCAATTACAGTTACACGTTCTAAGGGGAGTAGGCCAGTCCCAATCTAAGCTTAACAATTTGTTAGGATTGAACATGAAAATGACTACAACAACCAATTGAAATAAGGAGCATTCACGCCAATTAAGGGTGATTTAAATAAGATTTTCGGGTTAAAGGTTGCTTTTACGTAAAAGATGTATAGCACCTCTCCTGTCCAGAAATGTGCCCATATAGTTTTTGTTTCACATGATGCTCTAATTTGTTGACGGTTAAGGAGTTACAGCAAAATAAAAAAAAAGCTTTTTGAGGGATTAAATCACCCCTTCTTCCGTCACTTACGATTTTTCTAGGATATTAGTACGTTGTTCAGCATGTATCTCTGAGCCAGAAACAGCAAAGTTTACTCTATTACAATTACTTCAGGTGTCCATGTAAATTGACTAGCCTACGACAATATCCAAAGGAACAGCATGTAATTAATGTAAATCATGAAACGGCCAAGAATACGGTGTAGAAAAGCAATAATTCTGAACGATGCAAGTGTTGTTACATAGAAATCTCACATGATATCGCAGTTTATGGCGCAGGTGATTTTATATTTCAATAACAGATGTATTTTGTGCATTAATGAGTTAAAATGCTTCATATCAACCAAACCATTGTTAAAAGTAAAAGTAAATAGGACATGTTTTGTAGGAAATTTTGCGTACCTCAATTTTGTATAAAGTCGATTTTGTCGTAGGAGTGACGAGTAACGAGATATAAGCGAAGAGCTACAACCGGAAGCCATTTTTCCAAGATGACGGGCATTTTAGACCTCTTCCACCACTTATATTTTTCTAGAGCATGTCTTTCATGGCCAAAAACAGCAAATTTTACTTCTATTACAAATACTTCAAGGTACAAGTGCAAATTAACTAGCTTATAATGGCATTGCGGTTGAATTGCACATCATGATTACATTAGAAATGAGGCCCCTCTCCCCCACAGGCTTCTTTAAAGTTCAAATAGCGACAATACGTTATTCTAGTTAAGGTAAGGCTCGTGGTTTATGAACTTAATTAATGGGGTCATAACAAACAGGCAGGGATTTGGCACCTTCCCCAAACGTGGGCCTTACGGGTCTAAATTGCCTCTTCACCGAACATTACCAACATGGCTGGATTTATTGAGGGCAAAATAGGCAGTTACCGCGGGCCCCCAGCTATAGGGGTCCTCCATTTATGCAAAAGTATAATAATTACAAGATTACTTTATTTTATTAAAATAGAAAAAAATAATACATGCTGGGGGTCTGGCTTTTTCTCTGAGCCAGTCTGAAAAACCAGATCCTGGGATGTCAAGTGAAAATACTGACAAACGCCGCCACCAATGGCAGATATGAATTATAAAGTAGATCACAATCAATAAATATGGAGATGTAGTAGATGTTATAGTAGGGATGTTGACGAAATTTTGTTTCTATAAAAATCCCTTTTATGAATATGGGTAGGATGCTGTGTGGGTTACTTGTGTATTGCAAGGAAGCTCTAACCCAGGCAGCCAAGACCAAACAAAGTTGTGACTTCACCATGGTTAATTAAAGAATCACAGGAGCCAAACAACTTATTGACCTATAAAATAGCTATAAATACGTGAGAAAGGTATTATCTTGTTGTGTGATCATGAATGTAGTTGCTAGAATTCGGTAACACGACTAGGTTTTTCCAAGGAAATGAAATGGGCTTTATTTTCGATTTTCAAATCAAGAGTGGATACAAAAAGAATACATGAAGTCTTTTGGAGCCCGACAAAACAATAAAGAAAATACCACACATCACAAATGTAAAATAAGAAAATAAAAATTGTACAACACTATAAACATAACGAGTTATATCATACAGTTTAAGACAAAAAAACATCAAAAAATTAAGTAAAGCAAATTTTAAAAAAAATAAGAACACAGGAATCCTAAAAATAAACCAAGAAATGAACTGGAGAGAAAGAAAGACTTCGTTAGTATAAAAGGGAAGAATTTTTCATCACTTCTGTAACAAATTTTTTACGAAAAAGACACTAGTGGCAGTTCTAATATTTATTGGGATTGAATTCCAAATCCTAGAAGTTTGACCCGCTAATGACAAGTTACTTATTTAAGTCCGATTAAAATTTGTGTGACAGTTTGAAGCATTATGACCATGGATGGCAAAACTGTATCTGAAAAAGTTATTTGACGATCCGTCTTTAAAAATGAATACCACCTCTGTAATAAATAACCTCGTTAATAGGGAGAATTTTTGTCATCTTGAACAAAGGTAAACTATGTTCCTTAAAAAGTCGGTGCAGTATTGATCTTACAGCTCTCTTTCGTAACTTTAAAAGACGGATTTTGTTTGTTTTACAAGTGTTCATCCATGTTAAAACGCAATAATTGAGATGTGGATGAATAAGAGTAATAAAAAAGTTGACGAAGACAAGATGATGTAACGTTATCTTTAAGTTTGTATAAAATGCCAACTCCTTTTGCTATTTTGGTTGCAATCAATTGAATGTGGTTATTCCAACTTAAATCAATTTTTAGGCCTAGAAATTTAGTATCAACTTGTTTAATGGACTGGTTATAAATACTGACACAGGGTTTTAAATTGATAGGCTTTTGCCTGGCTCTAAAAACTAATAAACATGTCTTGAATATTAAGTGCAAGGGCAAAATGTTGGGCCCCTCTTTAACTAAACAATTTTTGAGGCAATTGAGGCAAAGTGGCTCTCAATTCAGACCAAACTAGATTGAATTGGGTCCCTTTCTCGCCCCCTGACTCGTTAAATTTGGGTTCCCTGGGGGTGAGAGATAATCGTCTTACTGGAAAATCGCATAATTGGAGGAACGTACACCGTATAACAGTATAACGGAAAGTCGTCTAACAGGAAATTCGTATAATGTCCCTGCTTTGCTCGCTCTGTAACATCAGAAACCGCAGTTAGACGTTTATCCAGTTAGACATTTATCCATTATACGCTATTCCGTTAAGATGGTTTTCCATTATACGATATTTCGTTTAGATTATTTTCTATTATACGATATTCAGTATAGACGATTTTCCAAATTTTTTATTTATGCAGATACTAGACAATTATCCTATTAGTCGATTTTCCAGTTAGGCGTTCGTCTGGATGCCCCCGTCTCCTGCCTCTTGGGCACCGGTGCGTTGCACCCTAATGCTGCCATCTTGGAAACATGGCACCCAAAATAGGTTTTTTCAACATATCTCGGTAGTTGTTGCTCGGGCATGTAAATAGGTTCTGTCCAAAATGGAAGAGCATAAAATTTTCTACAAATAAGGTCTTTGAAAGGTTAAAATATTGTAACATATATTGTAACGTCAATATTGATGGTCTTGACGTTGTTACATTGACCATCTCAATTGCATTAACAATCTCTAGAACATTTTTCAATTGAATTAACTGGTGATGTTTCCAGAATACATAGAATACACTTTTTGAGTGTGTCTGATTTGATTAAAATTTCATGACAAGGTAGCTTCAATAATGAAATTCCTACATCAAATATTTTCTGAGTTATTCGGGTTTGGCGTTGTATGGCTCAACTGTTTTTTTTTTAGTAACAGTGGTAAGGAAGCTCAACCTGTAATGTTAGTGCCCCGAGCACTACATGAACAATGCTTGCCACAGTGTTGGCATCGGTGTAAACTAATGTATTATAGCACCTTCGCTTCGTCACGTAATTGTAATCTTCAGATATAAATTATATGCCTACTATTACTGATATATTTTTAAATAAAAATAATATACTTTATAATAATACTTCAAAATAATATCCTTTCTTTAGGTTGCCAGGAAAAGAGTCACCTCCACCAATAAGAAAGGAGCCTCCTCTAACACTGTGGGAAGAGTCACCTCCACCACTATGTGAGGAGCCACCACCTCCACCACAGCTGGAACAGTCATCTCCACTGCCACCATCAGTAACGGGCCGTGGAATGCCAGTGAGTATTGAAACATTGTGTAATTTTAATTTTTTTAGCTGAAAGATTTCTAAATCAAACAAATGGCATTACATGTATTGAATTTCCATTTTCATGCTTACATTAGAAATGAGGCCCTTCTCCCACAGAGGCTTCTTAAAGTTTAAATAGTGCACAATACATCGTTATTCTAGTTAAGGCTCTTAGTTTGTGAACTTAATTACTTAATGGGTTCATAAAAGCCAGGGATACTGAGAGCTCCCTCCCCAAACGTGGGCCTTATTCACCAAACGTTATCAACATGGCCTGATTTATTGAGGGCAAAAGGGGCAATTACCCTGGACCTCCGGCCATAGGGGTCCTCCATTTATGCAAAAATATAATAATTATAAGATGACTTTACGTTATTAAAATAATAATAAAAAAAATTACAAGCTGGGGTCTCGCTTTTTCTCTCAGCCAGTCTTAAAAGCCAGATGCTGGGATCCCAGGGAAAAATTCTGACAAATGCCCCCACCAATGGCAGATACGAATTATAACGTAGTTCAGAGTCAAGAAATATGGGGATGTAGTAGAAGTTATAGTAGGGATGTTGACGAAATTTTGTTTCTATAAAAATCCCTTTTATAAATATGGATAGGATGTTATGTGGGCTGCTTGTGTATTGCAAGGAAGCCCTATTCCTAGCTTTAACCCAGGCAGCCCTATCGAGGCTGCCAAGACGAGGGGGGTTAAAGGCGTTTTAAACATGTTAAGTTTGACTGAATGACCCAAAACACAGCAAAGCCAACATAGAAACAGGCACCTTTAACCAACTATCTTTAAGGAGGGGGGAAGGGAGTGATGGAGTTTTAAAAATTTAAGAACGATGAACATATTGCTGCAAAACTGAGGCAAAGCCAACATAGAAACAAGCACATTTAACCAATTTTCTTATGGGGGAGGGGGGGGGGGGGTTGAAGGTGTTTTAAAGATTCAAGTTTGACTTAATGCTGCGAAACTGAGACACGGCAAAGCCAACACAGAGGCAAGCCTTCAACCAATTATAATAAAAATAACAAGGTTTACCACCTGCTGGTGGATGGTTGCCGGAAGTGTTGTGAACCAGTGACACCGTACCATTTCACAGGGGCTGGCGGTGGTGGGGTAAGTATTCCTATTTAAAGGTCTCTTAAGAAAGTGGGTGAGATCCTCAGTGAGCAACTCCCGATGGAACCCACTCGCTGAGTCCATACACACCGTCCTTGAGCGAAGAGCATTCCAAACCAGGACAACACGAACGCCTAACGCAAAATTATTCTGCAGTCAAGACGCAATTTCTCGACAGTAAGTTTCCACAGGTGGCCCCGAGTACTGTGGAGTGATAGGGCCAAGCCAAAAAAGGGGGGAGGTCCACTGAGATATGATTACGCAGAATTTTGTAAGTTAATATTAAATCAAATCTCAATCTCCGTAGTTCTAACAGCTCAAGCCCTGTCCTTATCTTCGGGGGAACAGGAAAAATGAAGGAGTTTTAAACATAGAACAACATTTAACATAATGCTGCAAAGCTAACACACAGAAAAGCCAGCTTGAGAGACATCGAGTCTCAATTGCGCGTCGACAGCTAGGTCAATAGCATCGACCTCAGTCACAGTGTAATGGTTCAGGTTACCACTGCGCCAATCGTTCGAGTTGTTAACCCCAAATCTTGATCTTATTTATATCTTAGCCTCCTGCAACAAATTCAAAACCCTGGAGGAGAAGACAGACTGGTTGCCCAATTGATGCACTAAGCCTCGTGAAAGATGGAAACAGCAATGACCACAGTCGAAATGGTGACAAGCACATGATAGACTTAAGTGACCTGTGACACAATGACATTTAGGAGGGATGATTCCCCTCTCCGCCCCCCCCCCCCCAAAGGAAACAATGTTTTGTTGGTGTGGTCAACACGTAAACGCCCCAATACCATCTCTTTCTCGGCGACTGCCATGCCTAGACGGTGCCTTTCATTGCCCGCAAAGTTATTGCCATCTTCTTTATACCACAAGGCCTGCCAGGGAGCATCCAACCTCAGACGAAGAGATGGAAAGGCATCTGAGGGAACAAGGCGGGAGATTCTTTTTGAGAGGACCAGAAACGGCCCCTTTTACAACTGTCCAACGTGGCCCGGGATCCACAAGAAACTCCCAGTCTTAGGCTGATCAGACATGCGGGGAAAGCAGGGCTTAGATTTGCTGATGAATTAAACAGGGTACATTTGACTTGAAGCTGCAAAACTTGCGACACAAGAAAGCCAACACGGAAGGAAACAACTTTACCCAATCATCTTTTGAAAGGGGGAGGAACACGAAAAATGAAGGAGTTTTAAATATACAAGTAGATTTGACTTGATGCTGCAAATATTTGACACAGGAAAGTGAACATGGGAGCAAGCGCCTTTAACCAGCTATCTTGGCAGGGTGGCAACAGGATAAGCGAATGTTTTTGAAACATAAGTACGTTTGACTTAAAGCTGCAAAAGTGAGACACAGGAAAACCAACATACTGTACACGCAAGCACCTTTAACCAACCATCTTTTTTTTGGGGGGGGGGGGGCGGGCGGCAGGAAAATTAATGCGTCTTAAACATAAAAGTTGACTTAATGCTGCAAAAAAGACGCGGGAGAGGAAATGTGGAAGGAACTACCTTTAAATAGTTATCTAGTGAGGAGACAAGAGAAACGAACGAGTTTTATGCATTTAAGTACGTTTGACTTAATGCTGCAAAACTGAGAAATGGAAAGTTGAAATGGAAACAAGGCACCTTTAACCAACTGTGTTGGGGGGGGGGGGGTGAGGTTTAATGGCATGTTGACAGCCAGGTCATTAGTGCGAACCTCCATCACAGTGCGGTGACCCGGGTTGCCAGAGATGTTAACCAAACCCCTAATCTAGATCGTTGTCTGTACCTTCTGCAAAACTTAAAAAACCCCAGCTAAAGGACAGAATTGTCACCCAATTGACAAGCAATGTCTCGCGGGAGGTGGAAACGGCAGCAAACACCATCAAGATGATGACAATTGACAAGATGGACCTTGAGTGGCCGGCAACACCAATGCATTCAGATTCAGAAGATAACCCCCTCAAAAGGAAGCAATGAGTAAGGTTGGTGTGTTAAACAACTAAGTACGTTTGACTTAATGCTGCAAAACTGACACACACACGAAAGCCAAAACGGAAACAAGTGCCTTAACCAACTATCTTGGGGGTGAACGCGTTTTAAACATTTAAGTAAGTTTGATTTAATGCTGCAAAACTGAGACAACACCAACATAGAAACAAGCACCA
>JAHWFP010199954.1:0-12139 GCA_023313725.1 Lithobius niger
GGGCAACAATCGTGCACTTCCGGAAAAAAGCATGAAATTTTAAGAAATTATAAAAATTTTTATAAAATAATAGATCAAGAACAACATTTTCGGGTATGGTGTCCACTTATTGGCACTTCCGGTTTAGCGTCATGATGTCATCAAAGATGGCCGCCACATGATTTGCCCTACAAATGTGTGTCTCTGCAACCAAGTAACCGATTTTAATTTTTTATAGTTCGTTGGAAAGATAAAATTATAACTAACCAAAAATGTCCTATATGGCACAATAACACAACTCGCACAGGTTAAGCGGTACGGCCACGGGAATGCGACACTGCGAGAAATGTTGGAAAAATACGAAATGTAACTATTTGAACCATAAGCTATAGACTTTCTTGTCCTCGAACATTATCTGTATTTTATTTAAACTAACACGTTGACATCGAAACGTATGACGCCTAACTGGAAAACTCCCCTTTTTTACGGCACACTTGTCGTTTTTGTTTGTAATCCGTGTACCTTTTTTACGGCTAAGGCAGAGCGCTACAAAGGTTTATGCATGCAGTCGATTGTTGCTGGCCACTATGAAACAATTCAACTCAGCTCTGAAAGCCGGCATCTGCGAAATAAAGACGCCATTCTATCGTTTCTGTCTGCCAATAACAACGTAACTTAGTTTGGTTTAAATCTATATCGTTTAGCTGATACACGAATTATTTCATTCGCCCTTCAACAATCAGCTTTTTAGCAAAGTTATAACATGTGCACGAAGAACGGATATGGAGTTTGCTGAGTGGCATTGTTTTCTAATTACAATGATTAAAACAATGTTGAACAATCAAAATGATCGTTGAGGGACCTGTAACTCCGGAATGGCTCGACCAATCGAAAAAGTGGTCTCTCTAAGGATGAAGCCCAGGGAAATTTCTGGCCTAGATCATGTTTCAGATTGTAGGTAGGTGCAGTAGTTTTTTCCTGAAACTGTGTTACACAAGAACAAGAACAACCACAACAAGAAGAAGTGAACAGTTTTCAAATTTCCGTGTGGCTCCGTACGTTTACTCTTGCACGGAAATGCGTAAACGTTGGTATAACGTTGGGAAAAGTTTGTATGTACCGTACATATATCTGGCCAAGTTTGGTCGAAATATATTGAATAGAAACGGAGAAATTAATAGTTTTAGTTTTGCTGGAGAGAGGACTTCAGTCATATACTATATACACTGCTATCGCCGTGTATGATTTCATTGAGTTACGTCGAAAAAGGTTATCAGCTAGTAAGAAGCAACCAAACTTAATATGCCGTATTATTTAAAGTTCACTTGACTACTACCAGCATGGTGAATGCTTCGTCGCAATTCCTTAACCATTCAGGATTCCAAACTTACAATGGTGAGTGTTATAAAAAAATTCGAAAAAATGTAATTACTTCCCTAATAATTGTTCGATTTACAGCCAAATTTGGCTCAGCAATACTTTTGGGGATATAAGCAATGTACCAAAATTCATTCCAATCCGATCTTTCCTTTGGGCTCCACCCAGACTACAAAAGGGCAACGGACCAACCAACCAACATTTTGCAATTTGGTGTCCGTTATAGGCTACGCTTCGCTCGCTCCGCCAATTATTATCATTATTTATTTTTTATTTTTTTTTATTTTGGCTGATTTGCATTGCAGTACAATTTGAATTGCAATACAACAATAACAATGTTAAAAACAATGTAAGACAATGAAACTGGTCATTCAAGGCCCTTTAACTCCGGAATGGCACGACCAGTCGAAATTCTACCTTAATGAGCAAAACTGCACCACGGTAACTGTCTATAGACACCATCCGCACCATCACACACCAAATATTAACGGAGGAGATGCGGTCACAAAATTCACAAAAGTTCGGCGCGGTAGGCTTTTAATATATAGATACATAGTGAAATCAGTAATTACATAGAACAAAACGAGCAATACAAATTCAACAACAATATAAATGAATGGAATAGTGTCAAAAGAAACATTTTAAAAATTAACTGAGCAAAAAACGGCTTCGCCGTTTAGAAAAAAAAAACATTAGAGCTCGTATCCCCATACTCACAGCGCTGAAGGTACACGAATAAAAACGGATTAGAGTTCACTCGAACGCAACGAACTACAATTTGAACTATAATTTGTGTTCCTTTCGTGTATGCATTTTTATCTTTCAATTTTGTAGCTTTTTGCTGTTTATGGCGTCTATTTTGTGTGTGTTTATGGGTTTACGTTTTGCGAATTGGAGTTCAAATTACAGCTCGTTGCGTTCGAGTGAACTGTAATCCGTTTTTATTCGTGTACCTTCAGGGCTGTGAGTATGGGGATACGAGCTCTAATGTTTTTTTTTTTCTAAACGGCGAAGCAGTTTTTTGCTCAATTAATTTGTTGGTTTTTTTCGCTTCCATTTTATACTGTGTCCACTGTCCTCCGATTTTTGTTTTCGAAAAAAACGTAACATTAGAAATGGATACTTATGTTTAGGTTCTGCCGAAGGTTTGTCCCATGATTATGATTTGATGGCAACACATTAGCGTATTTCTGGATTTAGCATGCGTCCTGTCGATGAGTAGTTGATTCTGGATTGTTTCAGTATCGTGGCAACAATCGCCAAAACAATTCAACTGGCTTCCCGAAGCCGGCATTGAAAAAGTAAATAAGTCATTTAGTTATGTCGCACCGTACGGTTTAAAACTTGAAGATTTAAGGAAAAATCAAGACCATTTGATTTTGGTTCTCCACAACGAGGTAGCTAGCTCAAACAACGACAATGTTAGTTTCCCGGCACCCAACCCTTGTTCCATCTTGTTGCGGAGTGAGGTATAATCCGATATTGTGCGCCCCGCCTATTGTTACCCTATTGTTACATGTTGCAGCATTGTAACATTTTGACATTGTTAAGCCCAAACCAGATGGCTGCTCGCGGCTGCCCGGTTCGCAGTATGGTGCAAAAAAAGACTTCAATATTAGTGCTTAAACAAAGCACGAACCGTACGATTGCAGCCGATTTTGACCTTGTCGACACGCAGTAACGCATCGTTTCGCACGAAATTGTCTTCTGTCTGGAGAGGCCTTTAGCCGCTCCGCCTCCTCCTCCTGTCCAATTTCCTGAAATTCTCGTGCGCAAACTGCCTGCCGGCATCGCTAATGCAGAAAGGTTTGACTTTTTAGGCCTCGTTTTAATTGTTGAAGTCTGGCTGACGTCACCAGCCCAGATAGAAGGGTGTTCCACAGCTGTACCACTCAGTTTGAGAAAAAGAATTTTGTACTGCCCCTCTGCATTACAGCTACATTGAGTTCTAAGTGGATGACCCCGAGTACATTCATTTCCACGAAAAGCTTCAGTTCAATGTTAACAAGCCCGTGTAAGATCGAAAAGGTGAACCAGTTTAATATCCTTAATTAAGTGTGGTGATCAGACCGGACGTGGTGTATATCATTATCTCCTGGTACGACGTATAAAGGCTACTATCACGCTAGACGCATAGAAACTAAACATGTGCGGTGATAAGCATGGCCTCCCCCCCCCACCCCACCGAACTGTTCCACTGGCATGAATAACTGGGGTGGGGGAGCGAGCGAGGGGGGGGTACAAATCTTTGGAAAATCTATCTATTCCCTATAATCTGCGAAACTTTTTTTATTAAGCCATACATTACGTAAAGCAAGAAAAATAATCGTACTGTCCAGATAAAGTGGTCACACGTTTTCTAGCAAGCAGAGGTGTAAACTTTGCCCTCTAACAAGAGAAAATATTTATGTACGCTACTCAACATTTCTAGTTTCAAAGCACGAGGCGGGGGAGGGGGCGGGGTGCATGTACAACTGAAGGTTAAAAGAAATGAGGAATGGAAAACGAATGAATGGTCGTGGGTGGGGGGAGCAGAAGAGAATTTTTTTTTATCGTAGCCATGGAAAAATGCGGAGGGATGCGTTGATGGCATAGATATATTTGCGTTAGAGGCAAAACATTTAGACACGGGGAAGGGGGGGGGAGGCAGCAGCAGCTGTGAAATTTGTAACCAAACGGGCAGTAAGGCAAAGAAAAAAATGGCTGGCTATAAAAATCAGGCCATCAGAGTTATTTGCTGCAAAACGTGAAACGGGAAAATGTAATCAGTCGTCTCCCTCGGTAACGGGAGGGGGATGAAAACGATGAAAATCGTTTAATTCCTGGAAAACAATTGTGTTAGTAAAACACTGTTAATGTTTTACACGATTAAAAAAAAACTTTGGCTTCGCATTGCTTGCACTTACGGAAACAACGCAAACAAGGCAAACGCGCCTTTTTTCCCTCTATCTTCGCCCACCTTTCCCTCGCTTCACACTCTCCTCCCTCTCACTTCCTGCTCTCTTCTCCTTTCCTTCCCCTGACCTCCCTACCACCACTCTCTTCCTCTTTCTCCCTCCTCCCATCGCTTCCCCAACTCTCCTTCTAGCCAGGGACCAGTTGTAGGAAATTTAGGGCTACTGTGCACAATTTGCCAACTTTTATTTTTTACTTGGGAGTAGTTGTTTACATCCCAAGGAATAGTTTTCCACATGAATAGGGTTCCACAGTTTTCCACTTGACAATGCGCATTTGATGTATTAGGCATTAAAGATGGCGGCGAAAATGGCGCCCTATTTTGCCATTTCGTCGATTATGCAAGAACCGTTAGTGATACGCAAAAACGGTTGAGATAAAAGTTGTTTGAAATAATGTAATCTACAATGTTTTTTCATGCAATTTTGTCATATATCTTATGGTTTATGAGAAAAATGGATTTTAGGCCAATTTAATGCTAACAGACGTCTCAATTTGATAACTTACAACTTTCAACTGCTGCAGCATCGTTTCTAATTCAGGAGGATGGCTCCAATTAGCCTTATTCGAAAGGTGGGGAGTATCTTCTTTGCAATAATGGTACTTGAAAGGGTTTAAGACTGTTAGGAACCGAGCTACACCCGTTTTACTAGGGGCTGGTATCACAGTCACCGTTGGATTTTTCGCTCATTTCAAATTTCAACTTCTATTGTGACGTGCTTAATTTAGGTAGATGGACTCAGATTAAATTTGTTCGAAGGTGGGAATGTCTTCTTTGCAACAAGGGTACTTAAAAGGGTATACGACTGTTAGCAACCGAGCTACGCCCGCTTTGCTAGGAGCTGGTATTCCCACTTTTCTAATGAATCTAATTGGAATCATCTATACCTGAATTGGACTTTTCGCTCATTTACTGCTCTCAACTGGTACTGGGACGTTTCTAATTTAAGTAGACCTTTCAAATACCCTTGTTGAAAAGAAGACATTACTACTTTTCGAATGAATCTAATGGGAGTCATCTACCTAAATTAGAAACGTGTAGCACCAGTTGAAATGAGTGAAAAATCCAACAATGGTAACTGTGAAACCAGCCCTCGTAAAATGGGCGTAGCTCGGTTCCTAACAGTCATGGATCCTTTCAACTACCCTTGTTGCAAGGAAGACATTCCCACCTTTCGAATAAAACTAACTGGAGTCGTCTACCCAGATTAAACACGTCACAATAACAGTTGAAAGTTGAAAATGAGCGAAACATCCAATGGTGACTGTAATACCAGCCCCTAACAGGCGTAGTTCGATTTCTAACAGTCGTAGACTCTTTCAACGACCCTTGTTGCAAAGAAGACACTCCCACCTTTTGATTTGAATTGGAGCCATCCACCTGAATTCGAAACGATGCAGCAGCAGTTGAAAGTTAAGTTGACAAATTGATAAATCTGTTGGCATTAAATTAGCCATAAAAGTCCGAAAATGGCCTAAAACTCATTTTTCTCCAAAACCATAAGAGATGTAAAAAAAATGGATGGGAAAGACATTGTAGATTACATCATTGCAAACAACTTTTATCTCAACCGTTTTTGTGTACCACTAACGGTTCTTGCATAATATGGCCAAATTTCAAAATTGGACGTAATTTTGGCCGCTATCTTTAATGCCTGATAAATTAAGGCGTGTTGCCAAGGTGGCAACGTGTGGAGAACTATTCCCTGGGATGTGAACAACAACTCCCAAATGAAAAATCAAAGTTGGCAAAATGTGCACGCTTTTTTACAACTGCCCCCTGACTATTCTTTAAAGGCCAAACTCCATTTTAAGCGAGACCTGTGAGCAAGCTACCCACGCTACATGGACCAGCATGGTGCTTTCCTCGCTGACCTTCCCTTCTAGCACCCGCTACTTGCTCCTAAATTCCCAACTCCATTAAAGCCCAAACTCTACTTACGCGAGACCAGCCAGCTAGCGAGTATCGCGAGACCAAAGCTGCAAAGCGTGGCCTAGTGCAGCAAACTCCATATACGCGATACGCGAGCTACAACGTCTCGCCAAGGCAAGCGAAGCCGTCTCGCGCGCTTCTACTTGGCCCAGAATCTTTCGGCTAGAGAGGCCACCTCGCTCACCTCGCTCGGCTCGCTCTGCTGGCAGCCAATCAGGAAGAGGGAGGTGATGACGTTTCAAGCAAGATGGCGCCACAACAAGCCGTTGCGTATCCCTGTACTCGATCGGTTCGTCGCTCAGTTTAGCTAAATATTTTAATTGTTAGACAAACAAAATGAATCGGCACTTAGATAGGAATGCATTTAATAATCGGGGCCATGAAATGGCAGACAGACTAGGTTCAAATCGCGGTATTGTTCGTCTCCGATCAAAACAGGCCACAGGCCGCAGAGCTAAATAACCGCTAGAAACGAATGTTCATTTCTCACAAAAGTTGGGAAACATACGTTCGTTATGAAAAACTAGAGAATAATCCACCGATTCCGAAAATGCTATTGTATGAATCTGAAAGTCTTGCAGTAATTAGCTATGAGCAAAAATATGCATTCATTTTAGAGCCACTCAGAGCCAATCAGAGTCACGCTAGTGTACCGCAGTGTAGCCAAGTGGCTTGAATGCTCGCTTGAATGAATTTGAGGAGCGAGAAGTGAGAGGTCGCCGGGAGGGACGGCGAGGAAAATGGCACGCTAGTCCGTGTAGCGTGGTTAGCTTGCTTGCTGGTCTCGCGTAAATGGAGTTGGGGCTTTATGCGAGACCTGAAAGCAAGCTACCCACACTAAACGGACTGGTGTGCCGCTGTCCTCGCTGAAGCCCAAACTCCATTTTACACGAGACCAGCCAGCTAGCGAGTATCGCGATACCAAAGCTGCAAAGCGTGGACTAAGGCAGCAAACTCCATATACGTGATACGCGTGTAACACGTCTCACCGAGGTAAGCGAGGTCATCTCGCGTGTTTCTGCTAGTTTAATCTTTCAGCTGCTGAGGTCAACTCCCTCAGATCGCTCTGCCGGTAACCATCAGGAAGAAGAGTCTACAACGTTTCAGAAATTAAGTAGGTAGTGACGCTTTTCTGAAAACGTGTTATAAAATACCTGCTTCCACCAACGGCACCAGAAGGCAGCACATGTCAGGTTCTCGTAGGAGGCGAAACTTGAAATGGTGGCATCGTTGCCATGGTAACAATGGTTATAACAACAATACCCCCGGAAATTGACGAAACAGTCGTGCGAGGGCAACATACGAAGTTGAAGAACATTGTGGTATTCCGAGTCTGCTAACTAGGAGCACCACAGAGATGTATATCTCTTTAACACCTCTACTATAGTAGGTGGCCTAGTCTGCTTGTTGTACAGCATCACGTGTGTTCCCTACACGTGATGCAAACCTATGTATTAAATAGGCAGCGCTCACGATTGAGACTTGCTGCTGAACATGTTAAAGAACCTTACGTGTGGTTAATATATTGTGCATAGTTTACCATATGCTACAAACTTATTCTGCGTTCGATTCAAACTGTATACAGTTCGTTAAAATAAACGTAAACCACGGAAGAAGCTTCAGCCTGAACGGCCGATGAACACTCTTCTCGGACGTTCTCGGGATACAAAACAATGCGTTATACTTAGCTCCACTTGTAACGACAACCCATTTTAAAATTGAATGTTCGATTTAAAAAATAAAACTTGATCAGCCAGTTCTGATCTTTCTTAAAATTATTTTAATGTCCTAATCTGAATTATGATATATTTTAAGCGATTAATTTTGTGTTCTTATCGTGATCAATTTGTTTTAGTGATGCTAAATAGTTTTGATCCCCATGATACTTTGCACTTACCGTTACCTGACGACAGCGCCCTCTGGCAGTTAATCGTTGAAAGCAGGTACAAGTTTCGTACAAAGGTTTACCGTTGTCAGCGAAAGAATAGTACTACCTATGTATTTTTCTACACTGGTTGCCACTGTGCTCTTTAGTCCAACCAAGTGCAACAGTAGCCCACAATTTCTAGCATACCTTGTAAACAAGGGGGTCTCCAACACAGAAAGACGCCACCGAGCTACGTAATCTGTTTATGTTTGACAAGGAATCGGTGACGATGGAAAATGACAGTATGGGTAGGTCTAATGCCACATCCAAGGCCACCGAAATTGCCTCCATTTCACAAACCATTCGCGAATTTACCATGCACAAACTGTAACTCCAATCTCCCCACCTTCACATATTTCGCTTACAAAGCAAGCATCGCAAAAAAATTTCACAGTCAGTGGTTCATGGTTAAAAAACCTTAGCAAGTGACGTACACCAGATCCAGGAACATTGAGGCCACACATGGGAGACATCCTGGAGACAACCTGATGGTTCCTCAACCACATGTCCGATTCCGTATTTTTGTTGTTGATAAAACTTGTCCATACTCCCGTGTTAATGCATGCAAAATGTGGTTTGGATAGTCCTTGTGGTTTTCGCGTGATGCGCGGTGTAAGATTATATTTGGAGTGTGATCATAGCGGAGCTACGCTCCAAATATTGTGACTCGAATTACTGAGACAAGCCAGAGCTGCATTGACCACGTCTTTATTAGAAGCAATAACTATAAATCTTTCAGCACTGCTGTGATAACCACAGATGTGTCTGACCGTAGTGCTACGCCTATTTTAGTCAAAAATAACACTGTAATTAATAACTTCATCGACGACAATACCTATTTATAGATTGATTATAACTCCATCTTAGAAAAACTTGAATCAGTTGATTGGAGCCATGTTGTTAACGTGGAAAATGTGAACATCAGGTTTGATTGCCTCAATCAGATGCTACAAAGAAAAATAAATGAAGCAACTTGTGATAAAAAAAATCACCTGCCGCCAATGAAAGCTGAAATCATGGATAACTGAAGATCTGCTACGCTGCATAAAAAAAAACCAAAAAAAAACCAGAAAACATGTAGAGGAAACACAAAAGTCAACCTCTCAATGAAGAGTTGAAACAAGAGTTTCGCCAGTCCAGGAATCAACTAACTAACGGTATCAAATTAGCTAAAGGTAATTATTATAAAATCCAATTTGCTCAAGTGAAAGGAGGTCTTTGGAAACAGTGGAACCTTATTTAATTAACTAGCCGAAAGCAGTCACTCAAGCCATCTGAAATCATCAAAAGTTGAGTGTGCAAATTTCGGGACTCACCTGAAGCTTTAACAGACATTTTTAATGACTTTTTACATCCGTCAATGAGAAAATTCTTGCTAAAAATATGACTATGGAAGCAGAGTGTCCTGTTACCCCAAATGAAAGGGTTACGGGTACTTTTAGACCTGAATTTTTTTTATGTCTCCAATCAGCGCATCTGAAGTTTCAGCATTGATTAACAATCTTCCTTCCAATAAGGCCCCAGGTCATGATCAGATTACAACAAATTTTTTGAAAAAGACTCCAAGTGACTTTTCCCCAATCATAGCAGATCTAGACACACGCTAGTGTGTCGCGCCAAGTTAGGCAACAAACATCACAACAAACATCACATCAATTCAATTGTCGAGGTTGTAAACCATTGTAGCGCGACGCCATTGCGTCAGTGTCTTATATCTTGAAGCATAGTTGGCCACATTTCAGGTACTTGGGGAAAAATAATAATGCGGTACAAAAGCTTAAATTGTGTTGAAATCAAGAGCAATGACCCACCTGACAAAAATTAACTCGTGTTTGAATGCCAGCTATGCTGCTTTCAATGCAAAATCTGCCCCTCAATAACGTTGAAAATGTGTTACTAACTAGCTAGCTAGCTAGTCCGCTCATCCCCATGTTAAATCCCATGTTAAATCCCATTATTCATCGATTCCCAGATAACGGGAAGGCTTCCAGCTATGAAATTGGACGAATCGGTACACTACAATACGAACTGCGTACCTTTTATGATTTGGAGCCTGGGGGCGTAACAGGGATGGCGTGAGAGGGCGTGTAAGTAAGAAAATATTGTTATAACCATTGTTAGTATTGTCGGCATCGTCTCTCATTGGACGGCCAAAGTTCCGACAATGAGAACGTGTATACTGACATACGTGCCGAGGCACACACTAGTGTATCAAAATAAATCTAAACAATGTTGCAAACAAATTGTATTCACGTCTAATTAACGAAAAATAAACAAAGTGTAAAAACAAAGCAAAATAAACAAAGCCAAAAACTGTTAAGGAGGCCTCCAAGTTGATAGTGGTTCGGCCCTTCAAAAGAGCGATATCAACACACCAAAACTAACTAAATACAACAAATTACAACAAAATTAAAACCAAACCAAAAACCAATTAAGAAGTGATTAAGTTGAGAATGGTTCAGCATATAGACAAAAGGTAGTAGCAAATTGTTGAAAACCAATTTCTTGTTGACGTGGCCCTTTATTACTCATCTGCACGGTAGTGGAGTTGAATCAATACACAATTTAAAAAAAGGAGTGATATCATATCAAAAACCAGAACTGGTAAAAGGGGCCGCCAAGTTCCGAATGGTTCGGCCCTTCAAAGGAGTGATATCAACACACCAAAACATTCGCCAACTTAATCGCACCGAATAATACTTTGGACGTTAAATGAAAACTTCAACATTGCTACCGAAAGTAGCAATGTTCTAGTTTTCATTTAACCTTCGAATTATTAAGCGGTGCGATTAGCTTGGCGAGTGTTTTGGTGTGTTGATATCACTCCTTTGAAGGGCCGAACCATTCGTATATGAAATGATTCGAATTTTTGATATGATCTAATTAACGTATCGCTTAAAACTGGTATCATTTTAACAAGTGAAACTTCAATCATATGACTTTTTTTTACGGCACATTTGTTTTTAATAATAAGGTCGTTGACCTCAAGAGTATTAACATGAAGACTCAAGTAATTTTAAGTAACAATCACTTTAAGAGCCTATTCTTGGTGCACGTGTTATGTCTTTTCTACGGTGCTGAATAATTGAGGAGGTTATTATCAAAACTGGCCTCATAACAAAAAAACAATTAGTGTTATTAGTTTAACGTATAAAGTAAAGTTATTGTGTGGTACAGTAGACCATGTTGAGTAGAAACCAATGCCCTTTTGTCCTGAAAAAAAATCTGAAAATTTTAGACTTTGTAGACCGGTAAAGATTTCAAATGACCAATTTTGAAATCAAGGTGCGCATGAGGCCAGTGCTGCTACAAAACTAACGTTATTTTGTTTTTTTTCTTATGCAATAAACCAGGTAATAATAATAAGAGCCAAGCTCTGAGAACCCATGTTCTCTAAGAAGGTTTTAGTATTGTTTGACAACAAACCAATGGTAAAAAAGCTTTGAAATAATATTTTAATACTTTAATGACATCTCCATTGTTAATATTTTTGACCGCTAACAATGCTACTTTTAGCATAGCGTAATGATAGTACAAAGTTGCAACAATATTACTGACACAGATGTGCTGCACCTTTTATGAGACTAGATAGTGTAAAAAAAAGACTACCGTAATACGTAATACAGACGATTAGTAACCTATAAGAATAATAAAAGTATTAACAATGCTGGCACAGAAAGTGCTTGTTGCGTGTGGTACTGAATTAATATTAAAATTAATATTAAAATGAATATTAAAACTAATATTAAAATTACTATTAAAACTAATATAAAATTATTATTAAAACTACTTTAAAACTCCAAAAACTACGATGTGTCACTTCAGCAAGTTCAGTGAAATTTGTGTGGGACTCGGGCAAGAAGGCCATTAGCCCCAAAGACAACACCACGGCAATGCAGACGCAACTCAATAACCACGATGTGTTTTCTGGAGCATCTTACGTCACAACAATTCGAGCTTCTGATTGG
>JAHWFP010199955.1:8514-26672 GCA_023313725.1 Lithobius niger
AGTTTTCGCTCCGTTAACGACGCAACGTCCAGTTTTCACGCACCTATGACGTAACGACAGTTTTATCATCGTTCTGTGACTAGCTACCGGTGCGATTGCGTAGGCAATAAATGCACCCTTATCTTCATTGCGCTGTCCATGAGCCTCTAAACCACTCTACCGACACACACACACACACACAAAAAAGATGCAAAAACAAGATGGTGAGTCTCATCTTCCAGATCGAATTCCAGTAAAAACTCCGTCACTCACCTCGCAATATCCACAACTTTATTTCAGCCAGTTCAGAACTCGAGCTTGGTGGTATCTGTCTCCCCCGGCCCCCCTCCATTTACTCTCCCCTCCCCAACGCTACTCTCCCATTATGCATCACTCTCTTCACGTGGGTCGTTTGTTTTGTGCCTGAGACGTGTTGTCAGTCATGGCGTCTTCCCCTTCCTTGCGCATCCAATCTTCTCAAGCTCCTATTCCTCTATCACCCTCCCCCCTTACCATCCTCACCCCCCCCCCCCGATCCCCACATTAAAAAAATAATGGGAAAAAAAACGAAAGACGGAAGGATGTTCTTCTGAGTGAAGGGGGTTGGAGTAGCGAAAGGAGCAGCGCAGGATTGATGTAGACCTATAATGTTTTGCAACGGTAAAACCGTAAATGATTTTGTTATGAATATACGGTGGTACTGGTTTGTTAATACGGCATACGATAATACTTTGTGCAGTTTCGCAGTGATTTCCCGACTCGATATCGTCGCTGGCGAGTCATCACGGTGTGCCGGTTGCGTAAGGTTTCTCGCCAAATTTTAACGTGTTAAAAAGTAACAACGAAAATTTGTGTTAGGCTGCCAAAACGTCATTAAACCATGCGCAGTGGCTGTTTGTCGCGACGTCACCATGAGTTAGCCCAAATGACGAACGAGAACAACGGCTGTCTGGCCGTCTGATTGGAGTAGACCAGTCACGTGATATGAACGTCACAGCAAACAGCAATGGCATGTGTTGTAAGCGGTTCTCGGGAGTGGTGCTGAAAGAAATTTGACGAGAGCGGGCGGTGTTTTTTTATTTTATGTTTTATTCGCGGCTTTTCAGATGAGCGCGACTGCTTTTTTTTTTTTGTTTGCCAAACAAAACTAAATCAGTACCTTAACATCATTTTGTTGTGGAGTCCAATGTCTACGTTTTAATGCCAGAATCAGCGTGCAACAGTTGCATATTTGATAAAAAAAAAAATTTTTAAAAAGCCATTCTTTATTGTGTTCGCGGCGTATCTTTAGTCCCGCCGGTATTTTACAAGCGACTACGTCTTCCTGGAGGGGGCGGCTTTAATCGACGGCCGCCATTGTTTTTGTAACCATCTTGGACATCAACAAGGCACTCTGCTACCAAAAAACGTACAATCGATTATCTGTGTTCGATCTGGGGAGAACTCAAGATAGGCTGCGGACACTATAGATCCACATTTTTAGTTGTAACATGCCTCTGAATGGCCCTTATTAGATTCGAGGCGATCATGTGAATGGAGCAGAGAGCTGTGACGTGGTCATCGGCTCCAGGAAATGTTTGGTAAAAGAGCGGAAGCGCGATCGTAATTTTTTTTGGGGGGGGGAACAATGTCATAAAAAACGTTTCATGCTTTAAGAAAAAAAAAACCATGCGTGCGCTCCCGAGAACCACTTAATTAATTTTTAGCGGCCTTTTTTTTTGGCGCGACGAGGCCTTTTGATGCCGATTTTCGTTTTCAAGATCGACCTTAGTTCCAAAGAACTATGTACAGGGTTCGTGCACAAGAGACGAAACCATTTTCAAGACCTTTTCAAGGCCAATTCTAAGCCAATTTTAAGGCCATTTTGCATACCAAATTGTTAAAAACTACCTTAAAATAAATTCATTCTTTTTGCTAGCCTATACTCTATAATTGAATAAACATCCATTTAAAAGTTATTTATTTTGCCCCCATCGGGGACAAGTTGCTTTCCAATACCGCACTTATACGTGAATTACAAACAAAGGTACGTCGTATCGTTAACAGAAGATAAGCATTAGGCTGACGAACTATTTTTTAAAATATACTTATGAATTTAAGCATAAATTGACTGTATTTCATCAAACATAGTACGCTAACAAAATTCAAGGCCATTTCAAGGCTCTTACAAAAAAAAAATGCCAATTTTCAAGGCTTTTCAAGCCTTGAATTTTTGGTTTTGGTATTTAAGGCTTTTCCAGGAATTCAAGGCCGTGTACGAATCATGTCACGTATAGTAACGTTGGAAGGTGATTAGCAATGAAAGAGCACGCTTCCACACTCCAGTAAAATATCGTAAAATTTTAGAAACAGATAAACATAAAGAATGAAGATGAGAACATGGTTAAAAATACGTTTTTCTCCTTCGTTCTCTATGTTTGTCTGTTTTTGAAATTTTACGATATTTTACTGGAATACTTCTTTGGAACTAAGCTCCCATTAAAAGCTGCTACTAAGGGAGAACGATTCAGAATGCAGCATTATGACATGGTCCGAGAAGAACGTCATTCTTAGAAAGTGGTAAGCGAAATAAAAATTCCCTGTTTCTGGGAAAGGTTTATTACAGTCTGGAATGAGTGAATGACATGTTTCGACACACCAAGTTAGGCAACAAACATCACAACAAACATCACATCATTTCAATTGTCGAGGTGGTAAACCATTGTAGCGCGACGCCATAGCGATAGTTTCTTATATATTGAACCATAGTAGGCCACATTTCAGGTACTTGGGGGAGAAATATCTTGCGGTACAAAAGCTTAAATTGTGTTTAAATCGAGAGCAATGACCCTCCTGACAAAAATTAACTCGTGTAGGAATGCCAGCTAAGCTGCTTTCAATGCAATATCTGACCCTCAATAACGTTGCAAATGTGTTAATACATAGCTATGAAATTCGATGAATGGGTGCAGTACAATACGAACTGCGTATCTTTTATGGTTTGGAGCATGGGGACGTAACGGGGATGGCGCGGGAGGGCGAGTAAGTACGAAAATATTGTTATAACCATTGTTAGGATTGTCGGCGTCGTCTCTCATTGGACGGCCGAAGTTCGGACAATGAGAACGTGTATATTGACGTGCGTGCCTAGACACACACTAGTGTATCACGATAAATCTAAACAACGTTGCAAAGAACCTGTATTCACGTCCAATTCACGAAAAATAAACCGACTGTAAAAACAAAGCAAAAGAAACAAAGCCAAAAACTGGTAAAGAGGCGACCAAGTTGAGAGTGGTTCGGCCCTTCAAAGGAGTGATATCAACGCACCAAATCTAACTAAATAAAACAAATAACGACAAAACTAAAACCAAACCAAAAACCTAAAGAGGTGACCAAGTTGAGAATGATTCGGCCTATAGGCAAAAGGTAGTAGCAAATTGTTAAAAACCAATTTTCTTGTTGACATGGCACTTTATTACACATTTGCACGGTAGTGCAGTTGTGTCAATACACTATTAAAAAAAGAGGAGTGATATCATATCAAAAACCAAAACTGGTAAAAAGGGCCGCCAATTTCCGAATGGTTCGGCCCTTCAAAGGAGTGATATCAACACATCAAAACATTTGGCAAGTTAATCGCACCGAATAATACTTTGGACGTTAAATGAAAACTTGTACACTGCTACCAAAAGTAGCAATGTTCTAGTTTTCATTTGACCTTCGAAGTATTAAACGGTGCGATTAACTTGGCAAATGTTTTGGTGTGTTGATATCACTCCTTTGAAGGGCCGAATCATTCGGAACTCGGCGGCCCCTTTTTCCAGTTTTGGTTTTTGATATGATTCTTAATTTACTAGCAACAAAATGTCAAGTCCGACACGTTACACGACTTACTTATTTCGAAGAAGCCTGCTTCCGGAGCGAGTTAAATTGATGAAATACGGAGTCTTCAAACAACAAAATATACTATGCTGATTATTATTAATTTTGGGGGAAAAAAGAGGTTGATTATTGCTTAAAAATGACTCAACCAGAACCTGATGTGAAGAATAAAACAAACTTATCAATTTATACATAAAAGGAGAAAAATATAATATAAAGGAGAAAAATATGCATTTGGCGAGAATTTCAAGTAGTCTTGAGAGATGGATTGTTTAGAGATCGTTGAAGAAGTGGTTGAGTAGTGTGCCAGTTGGGAATGTGTTTTCAAGGACAGTTGGACTTGTGGAGAACAGCATGAAAATAAGACGAGAGTATTTGTCGCATACTGCGGGACTTGTTATTGTCCATGCTGGCTGCACAGGATTGATTTCTTGGGAAGAGAGATTGAGTTTGTGTTGTTGTTGGTTGCTGTTAGGATTAAGATTAGATTAAGAGTGTACTTAGGCATGAGAAAAGAGCGAATGGCTACGGGCCAAGGCTCTTGCAAATAAATTCAAATTCAAATTCAAAGAAGTGAGGAACCAATCACTGCGTTGGGTCATGGTGTGATAACAGACTGGGAGTGGGCGAAGCGAATTTGTAAAGGTGGCCTAACAAGGGTAAATATGAGGACTCATCGTTCATTTTTTTTTTAGGGAGCCGTGCACAAACTGGATTATTTGCCCCACTGTACACCTCACTGATTGCTCTTTGTAACAATGAAGGAAAATCACACTTGTGTGAACAAGTATGTTGGCGACAGTGGTGCCTCTAAAGGATGTTGAGCTCTTGGGCTGTTAAGAATGAACAATGTTGACGGAACGGAACGGAACGGAATGGAATGGAATGTGTCGTCCAGCAGGTTTAAAGCATTTTGAAGGCCCAAGTGGCAGAAGTGGTAGGAACCACCATCACGTCAGTTGTTTTTTGCCACATGAGGGAGGAAACTGGAGTACCCGGAGGAAATCCTCGTGTAACAGGTGGATAACAACCGGAGAAAAACCCGTACATACACCAGGATCGAAACCGGTCTGTAAGAAGACTAGAGATGTACAGCCCTTCTGCTCACGGATACCCATGCACCCATAAGTAGTGTTCGCTGTAAAGGAAATGTACAGCAGGTGTTGTCTGCTAACCGTCTTTCCTAATGGTCAACGACGTTACCTGATGGATCCTCATGAGCGACTTGTGTCGCGTAGGCGTTGACTGCGTTGATGATGATGTGGGAAGAGCCTAATTATTGATCAGTGGTGCTAGTGTCCCGCGTCCACTCGAGGGCTTGCAACAGTTTGCAATGATATTGTAAGGTGCTGTGTGATGTGGACGATATTCCTCAAATTATGCGAATCGTCCCCACGCTGCCTATGTTGTGCAGAAAAAGGTCATGTACACAGAGTGTGCCAGATGAGATGGTATGTGCCTTGACCATCGCTTCCATGCAGCAGGTGAATTTGTGCCCTCCTCCTATGCTGCGGTGAAGAGTTTGGGTGGTGCTCTTATAGAAGAAGTGAGCGATGTGGAAGGAGGAGGTAGACATAGTAAGCCAAGTGTCATCGGAGTTTGTGCTTGTTGGTAGTGCGCCTAGCATTGGTGATGCTTCAATTGCTGCTTCTGAACAGTCTCTAGATGCCAGTGGCTATTACCCTACCCCTGTCATTTTGTTGGTGCTCCAATCCAGTCACTAATGACAGTGATACTGTTGTCGAGAATGTACCATTTGTTGATAATACAGCAGTAGCCGATGGTGTTCCAGTTGTCAGTGGTATTCCAGTCGCCTGTGTTCTCCAGTTGTCAGTGGTGGTCCAATTCTCGATAGTGCTGTCCCGCCATGTGGGGATCTCTCGAGGGCCTTCATAACTCCTCCACTGTCTTTCTCCCATTGCATACGTAGAGGGGGGAAAGAGCAACTACCAATGTCTTCCCTTTCCACCAGCATCAAAATTTCAAGCTGTGGTACTATCAAACACATTTTCCTGGCTGTGTGCAGAGGTGGACTAGGACGATTGCATTCTGGAATTCCAGCAACAACTTGAGCTTAGGGTCATAGTGGGCCAAGTCATCACACCCAGAGACAGAGGAAGTGGATTCGTTCCTTTAATCTATCTTTCCTCTTGCTGTTAGCTGCTTGAATGTGTGGCAGACTGGTCGTTGGGAAGCAAAGGTGGACATACCAGCATGTGGGTATGCTGGAACTGGCAGAGTAGTTGTGGCCGGAGGTAGCCAGGTCCATTCCGTCATGGGTAGTGCACCATGAAGACAGTGTGATTGGTGGTGGTGGTGCGGTGCTGGCCTTGTAGGGCAATATCCGTCACCATCGAGTTCCGATGTTGCGTAATGCGGCCATTGACTCCCTAGCAGTTGAGGTTCGGTGTGGTAGTGGTTGGTCACAGGTGTGGTTGCTTACTCTGCTGCCATGTTTTCTGCTCACGCCTGGGTGACTGGTTACATGTGCTTCCTAAACGTGTTGTTGTGAGTGGTGACTTTAATGCACATTATCACATGTGGAACCTGACTGCTACTGAGGATAGGAAGGTTCTATTGTTCCGTCATCCCTAGAGGAGCATGATTTGGTGTGCTCAATGATGGCACCCCAACATTTCTCCGATGGTATGGGATGTCCTTCCCAGAATCAATTTTGGACTTGGTCTTGTGTTCAAGTATGCTGGCTGAGTTTTTATTATGGCTGTCCGATGATCGCAAAGGGAGTGACTATTTTCCCATCTCAGTGCATGGTGTGGTTTGGGGGATGGAGGGACAGTGGCGTCCTGGCTTTCTGGTGCCTGAGCATTCATCAGGCGTGATGCCTTGTTAGATGGAGGCTGCTTTGCGAAGAACAACAGTTTGCACGTCCGTTACATGAAATTTGTCACAGGGTAGTCTGTGTGTCACGGCAACTTAAGTTGGAATAGACAGCAACCCCGTTCCTCAGCTTGGTGAATGGAAGAATGTCGGATTGTGGTTCACAACGAAAGTTAAACTTTCCATCAGTTTCGTCGTTGGCCAATTCAAGAACAGTTTGATATCTACAGACAGACAGAGTTAGCATTACATAGCATCCTGAAGGAAGCCAATCATGGTTTCTGGAAGTTAAATCTCATTTACATAGGGACCTCTATGGCGAAGGCCCAGAGCCTTACCCCAAACCCACCACACAGCGTGGTGACCTGGAACTAGTGGAAGCTTTGAATGCTTATTTTGCATCAATCCACACAGTGCCTTGTTTCAATGAACTTGTGAATGAAAGTGTGAAACAAGTTCCTTCTGTCATTAGTGTTCGAGTGTTCCATTAGCGTGCCTTCTACCCTAGGAAAGTTAAGAGGTGGTGATATGATGAGTGTGTGTGGAGATGGCTCATGAGGCGCAGATGCACAGACATATGGCCTCTTTCATATTCCAAACACTGGGGTGCGAACAACACTGTTGGATGTATTTAATGACGTTTGGTCCTCAGCATAGTACCTTCTGCTTGGAATATTGATGGACCTGCACCCGTACGAATGACAGGAAGCACAAGTCGTTGCTCACGAGCTTCCAGCTTATTGAACTCAGTTGTGTGTCTGCAAGGTCTTAGACTGCTTGGTTGGTAAGTTGGTCCAGTCATATTTGGAGGAGGAGATACTGTGCACTCGACACAGTTTGGATTCAGGACTGGACATGTTGCACAGGATGCTGTCCTATTGTTAGAAGCAGGTATCAGGGAAGCATGAAGTGCTGGTACAGTGGTCTTTGGTATGTTCCTTGATATTAAGACAGCATATGACGGAATGGATTTGCAGCCTGTACTCACTCTTGTCATGACTAAGGTGGGTGTTGGAGCCCACCGTGTTGATATGCTTCATGCCTATGGCTGAACAAGTAGTTTCTGACCAAACCTGTACTCTTTGTTCCCGACCACATTCAACCAGTTGAGGTTCGGGGTAGTTGCTGGAGTTGGCTGCTTTTTTCCATCCTACTAACTGGTCTAATTTCCTTGCTGGAACCTTTCAGTAATGTTGCAGCCAACTGCTATGCCTTGTTGCAGCATCAGCACTTTCCAATATGTGGTGTTTGTGCCACGTCGGATGGCTCTTTGAAAATGATTCGTGACACATGCACACGCACGCTGTAGAGCAGTGAGGACCATTATTGCCGACAGTTTGGGGGATGAACTGGCAACGTGGCAACATGCTGAAGAAGTGGCAATGTGGCTGGTTGATCCCAATTTGGCAGAGCTGGTATGGTAAAGCAAGCTGTGGTCGTCCTTGTTTAGATCAGTTGCATGTCAAAGGGATAGTCATGTCGGCAGGTGCGGGTGGTGGTGTTCAGTTGGAGTGCTATGCCAATGGTGTCACTTGTAGTTGGTGCCCAGTACACGAGTAGTGTGTCACTGTGCATTATCATGGATGCCAAACGGATCATGGACAGTGGAGGCCCGTGTAATTCGAACTTTGGTGGAATCATGCACTAGATCCTAATTTAGTTGGCAGGTCAGAGCTGTGGCTACAGGTGCTGAATATGCCGTGAAGTGTTCATTGCATGCTTCCAATTGCACACAGACTACCGTCGGTCATTTTTGTACTCTGCTCTGCTGGCCTAGCTTCGATCAGTTCAGGTGGCATTCAACATTTGCCTCACATAATATTAACAGACTTCCTAAAAACGACATCAATACCTGCACTCCGTACTGAAGACAGTGTGATATCCTAAGAATGTGCTTGCTAAGGGTCTTGCTTCTGTGTCTTGTTTTACACAATCTGTACCATGGTGCTGAGGATTTGGTAGGAAGAATCTAAACAATTGCCTCTCCATGTCAAATAACGTAGTGAGCCACCTTGGGATCGCCACATTTGTGCAGGGTGTCACCAATTCATCGATTCCAGTGAGAATTACGGTGTTGCCAGTTGGACCCAGGTTGTTTGCCAAGGTGCTGAGTGCTGTGGTCTAGAGTCGTCTGTACCAAAATCTTGTACCAAAAGCTTGCAGATGGGACGCACTGGATTGCAAGTGTACTGTAATGCGTCTTTTTCAGGTTTCTACACTAGTGAAGTGAGAGTATGAACCTTTCTTACACAGGCCCATTGTTGCAATGATTATTACTTTTATGTTTACCGCATCTTACATTATAAACCAAAGTCTCATAGCAGAAATGAAGCAACCGCAACGACGACCCCCGGAAGGGGAACAATGAAAACGTGCGAATGTGTCAATTCTTTGGCTTGACGGTGAAACTGGGAAGTTGTTGCCCTGAAAAGAAGTTGAAATTGGCACACTGTTGCCTCGACTAACAATTTGCTCTGCGTGGTCATCCGCAAAGGCATGTCTTAAACGACGTCATGGACGAAGGACAGTTATTTTTCGCACGCTAATGGGAGTGGGGAAGGGCCTGAACGGCGAATGCCCGTCGGTGAGGCAGGGCTTATGTTAAAGCCACTATTTGATTACGATATTGCTTTGCGGAGGGAGAGGATTGACGGAAAGGGGGAGTGTTACACAAAGAAAAATTGACTGTTGCAGTGAACGATCAGGCAGCACCGAGCAAATACTGGGAAACAACCACGGGTCAAACAAACCCCCGGGCGAAGCCGGGTACGATGCTAATTAAGTAATTATCATTGGCCAAACAAGGGAGAAAGGCAGCAACAGTTGTAACAGGAATTCGTAGATGCAGAGGCTTTTACAGCCGAACTGAATTGTTTCAAAGTTGGCTTAATAACAATCACTGCATGTGCGATCGTTGTTGCAGGTTTGTCGCTTGGTGTAACACTGTAACAAGGCAATGGGGGGGGGGGGTGGTAAGAGCGAGGAAGAATGCAATAGCAATTCAACACCCACAAAAAAAAGGAGCCACGTCGCTTAGAAGACAATGAGTTTCGTTGTTACAGGTTTATCACTTGGAATAACACCGTTTTGCAGAGACGGGGAAGGGGGGGGGGGAGATGCGATAGTAAGACCCTCAAAAAAGGAGATCTTATACAGGGAAATACAAGCCCCACACACAAAAAAGCCATGTCAATTTAAAAAATAATGGGAGTAGAGAAGAACGGAAAAGTCGCGTTAACACTTACATTAGGTGAAATATTCATGTGTCAGTGCATGGGGGACGGGTCAGGGTGCCATCAGGTCGCATTGTGGACGACTAAAATTAAAGGATTAGTCAAACAGTTTTTCTTTTTTTTTAATTAATTTCTTTGAGCCGTAAGTCAGCCGAAGCCGAACTTAATGCTTGTATGACTGAACCGGCTCAAATTTGAACATTACCAGACTTTTAGAGAAGAAGAAATATCTGGTAAAGGGAGTTGCCAACTCGGGGATTCGATCCGGGAAACCTCCGATCATCGTACGGGGCCGAAAGATTGTCCAGAATTGGCCAGAATAGTTCCCATAGCTGCTGAAGGAGCATGGTAGCCTCTCGCGCTACCCTGGCCGGCAGTCCTGGCGGGGACTTTGCCAAGATCCCCTTTCCAGGGGTTCAACCAGCTCCACAAACCTCCGGCAACCAGGCTGAGCTCTCTCACAACTCAGCCACGATTATGTTAAAGGCACATTCCTCCTGGTTGGATTCCCTGTATGGCTCAGTTTTGCAATATTATTTCAGAAGCGTGTAAATGTTGCAAAGGCATTCACTTTCCTGTTTTTTTTCTCTCGTGAGAAACGGTTTTGCAACATTCCATTCTGACCTATGTAAATGTTGCAAAAGTTATCTCGCGCAGGATGCTCGAATATAGTGAGAAGGTATGTCCTTTTAAATATTGCAAACGCGATTTACTTTCCTCAGAAGACCAAACACGAAGAGAGGCTAAAATACCAGGAAATTCAATCCACCGTGCAGCATGCACGGGCCCGGCTAGTTCACAAAGAATGTCTATTTCAAAGAGGTATCGATATCGACAAAGTAAAATTTAAACCAAAAAAAATCTGAAACAAAACCCACAAGGGTGAAAGAACCCGCCATGTTTCAGAACAAAAAATAATGGCTGCCACCAAGTTGCTACATTAGTTGCCAAGCTAACCCCGCTGACTATGAGATCAATGGTTAAATGAAAAACTTGACCATTGCTAAAACTAAGTCAAGTTTTTCACTTAACGTGTGAAGTAATAGTCGGTGGACTTAGATTGGCAACTAATGTAGCAAGCAACTTGGTGGCAGCCATTTCTTCTGACGTCACTACATTTGATTGGCTGAAACTTGGTGGGTTCTTTCACCCTTGTTGGTTTTGTTTCAGATATCACTTTTTTTTTGTAGTTTTCATTTTCTTTTGGTGGCATCTTATTTTTGGGGCCTTGATACAGATGCAGCATTCACACAAAAAATATAGTTTAAACCATTTCTAACAGTGAGGCCAAATTAAGAGAATTTTGGGGGATCATTCTAGACGCAGGAGGGGACGAAACTTGGCATTGTTCTCTCATTTTACGCTGATGGGTTAGTGGAGTCCATAGTTCCTCGAGTGTTTGTGACCCGGGCTTTCCATTTTGCGAGTTATAAAATAAATAAACAAAGTTCATGAGCGAAATTTAAAATTATTTTTCTACCGGGAACGCACCGTCACAATCGGCCGTAAAATACTTGCAAGGGGCAAAACACAGTTTACGCAAATGGATAAAAAAAAAAAATACAGCAGAACAATACAACGGATATCGGAGAAGCCTAGAAATAAATCACACTGACGTCCCTTGCGTGAGTTGGGGCGAAAATGAGGAATGGGACAGCATTGGGATCGGGTTCAAGGTGATTGGTGGAGCGTATCTGCGTATCATTGTGGGAAATTTCAACCCAGTTAGACTTGGGAAAAAAAAGATAAAAATTAAAAGTCATGGAATACAGGAGAAAGCAAAAAAAAAAAAAAAAAAGGGAGGCGCAACTGAGATGTTATATACACTTGATTTTATTTTCGAAAGAAAAAAGGGTGTCATCAACACAAGGGTGTCACCAATAGCAAATATTTAGCGCTGACACGAGCCTTCGCAAAAAAAATAGTGATTGGTTATGTGGGGATTTCTGGTTCCCCTGCGCCAGCGTCACAATTAAGGGCCGGACTGGCATGACGGTTACTTAGTGGGGGCCTGCCAATGGTTTAGAACGAAATGCCGTAAAGAGAATCATTCATTGCAATAATATCACCACAAGATCAAAAATACAGCGCACAACTTATTAGGTGTTGTTTTGTGTCGAAAGACATAGAGCAACCCTAATGTGGGTTTCTCGGTGTTCGACCATCCTAAACTGGAGTATGCCAGCCAAGCCTGGTCCCCATATCTTATCAAGGATATTAAACTCATCGAGTGAATCAGAAAGCGTTTACGAAATACATTCTGGGGATTGTTTAATGCGCCATATATGGAACGTCTAAGGATTTTCAGGTCGGAGTCATTGGAGATGAGGCGTCTAAAGGCTGATCTTTATCTTACATATTCTGCCCTGCATAATCAGATCTTACATATTCTGCCCTGCTGTGGAGCCACACAGGTTTACGTGGGCCAATCCCTTTAAATTAACTTATAGTTCGTTTCATACAGATAAATACAGATAATTTTTTTTGCGAATCGGGTTGTCCCAGTTTGGAACTCTTTCCCATCAGAAGCGGTCTCGGTGGTTCTCTGTGGGCATTTAAAAAGGCTGTTATGGGTGTAAATATCACCAGGTTTTATGAAAGTGTTTTAGAAAAAATTACGTAAGACTTAGGTTATATTAACTGCACTGTTTTACTGTTTTTAATATCATTCAGGGTCATGTGTAATTTCGGATTGTGTCGGGTTAAGTGGAGAGGTTGCGCTTCCTTCGCTCTCCGATACCGTTTCTTTGCTGTAAACTTATTTATTATTATTATTATTTTTATTATTATTATAAAGCTGATGGTAAATGAGATAAATAAGTCGTGGTTCAGTTCTTGTGATGTTTTAATTACTTATTAGGACCGTTAATCTGTTCAGGTTCACCTGACTTACATGGCCAACTCTTACCCATGCTTAGGGCACTATTGTGTGCACGGCGTGTCTTGAGTCCTGGAAGTATTTTACGAGCGACTAGGTCTTCCTGGAGGGGGCGGCTTTAATCGACGGCCGCCATTGTTTTTGTAACCATCTTGGATATCGACAAGGCACTCTGCTGCCAAAAACGTACAATCGTTTATCTGTGTTCGTTCTGCGGCGAACTCAAGATAGGCCGCGCACACTTTAAATGGAATGCCATGGATGCAAGGCTTACTTGGGGTTTATAGGAATTGTGACAGTATTCGGGCTATTGTTTAAATGGAGTTCTAGCTGCTACGGGGTTGCAGTGAAGCACTGCCAACAGGATTGGTCTAGGTTGAATTTATGTTGTGGTTGTGGGGGCTAAATAGGGAAATAATTCTAATTAATTTGGCCGAAATTACCTGGTGATGTGGGCGGTTTGGAGGACCGTGGCGAATTCTTTTTTTGGGTAAAAATCATTGTTAAGAGGACAGGGCTGAAGACAAAGCGAGCTACAGCCATTACAGTTGGTAACATACATGAATTACAGACAATTTGTGTACCATATATTGTTACAACAATAGCTCGAATATCATAATCACTGCTAACAATCAAGCTTCATTCGACGGTAGGTTGTTACAAAATGACTTCATGATGATATTAGTATTGGGAGGCGTCAAACTGACGTCATCAGAGCGACTTCGTTGGACGGGCAAGGCGTCAATACGCGAGGTTCGTAATTAGTCTCTCAACAATTAATTCCTTTTTTTTTCTTTCAACAAGGGGTTTCCTGACAAACCAGACCCACAGTTCATAACAAGCAACCTGTTTTAATTTTCAGCGCAATAGAGCATTTGTGTGCCTTGTTCAGAATCAAAAGTACAAAGACAAAAAAGGGACCAGCCCTGTAAAGACTAGCTGGATGCCGCCATGTTGTGAGGGAGTTAATTCCTTCAAGGCATGTTTGGACACGGTTTTTGTTTTATTGCGGCCCTCAGCTTTTTCCTTCCTCCTCCCCCCCCCCCCCACCCGTTTTATGATGGGGAGGAGGGGAGATAAGTGTTGGACGCCACTTTTCCAGCATCGGATTGACGCCATCTATGTATTCTATTCAATGTACCATTTGTTCAAATCAGGAGCATTGATCCTTCTTTTAATTTGCGGCCAAAATCTTGAAATAAAAACTGGATACGTTCTTAAACATGAACATGACGCAAAGACAAATGGCTCGTAAAGTGCCAAATATATACAGGTGCAAACCTATGTACATTGCCTTTTGGACTTAAATGTCATTCCAAACTTTAACCACACGGTTAGAAAAGAAAAATGTGTGGAAGTCACGCAAACAATGTTGTACTATTAATTTTAATACATGACCTGCCACCTCTGATGGTAAACACCGATTCTAATCAAAATCACACAAGTTGTGTCTGCGTTTAAGAACTTAAGCCAGTCACTGTAACCTTTGCCATTCAGTCCAGGTAGTTACCTGGTAAACATTGGCTGCACCGGCTGAACGTGGTCAATATCCTTTATGAGGTGAGGCGACCAGACTGGGCTCGCATATTCCAGAATCGGTCTAACATAGACACAGAAAACCCAAAATAATGTTTTACAATCATGGACATAAAACATCGTTTAATCATAGCTGTTCGTTGTCAACAGCGTGATTGTAATGAGAGTCACTTTTCAAGTCACATGTAAACCAGATGCCCAGATCCTTAACCTAGAATAAGCGTTTTAAAAAAAAAGGTTCGTCCGACAAAAAGTAGCTAAACTTCCAAGTTTTTTGTTCCAATTTTGAAGTTACTACAATTTGGAGCACAGATTGACATTTATCAGACCAGCCAACAACGGATTTTAAGGCCGAGTACAATTCCAAAACGGTCATTGTATGTATTAATTTGTTGTACTATATTTGACGTCATCAGTAAATTTTGGCATTTCCGTATTTTGAGTGTCAACTGCAAGGTCAGACAGGTACAGCAAAAACAACAAGGGGCCAATGATCGATCCCTGCATGACACCACTAGTTACAGGCTCTACCTTAAGATAGTGCAGAATTTATTCTAACGCACTGTGATCTGTCGTGACAAAAAAAAATCAGAAATCCAATTCAGAACATTGTCCCCTGTTTCCAAAACATTCAAGTTTAGTAAGAAGTTCAGCGTGTGAGGCAGAGTCAAAAGCTTTCGCGTAGTCCGTTAGAATGATATCAGTAGGAACGCCGGATTCTGATGACATTGTCCAATCATCAAGACCCCACAGCAGTTGACGACGACTACCCCCAAAAATCCAACAGGGATCCGTCGAAAAGCTCATGAGCTCTAAACCATGCGCAATGGCTGTTTGCCGTGACGTCACCATGAGTTAGCCAATGACGAACGAGAACAACGGCTGTTTGGCCGTCTGATTGGACTAGCCCAGTCACGTGATATGCAAATCACAGCAAACAGCCATGGCACGTGGTATAAGAAAGTCTACCAGCTAGTCTCAAATGATGTGTTCCATCAGGGTCTTACAGGGTACACAAGTTATTGAGATTCGGTGATAATTTGCATGGCTGGGCTGAGTTTCCATTTTTGCAAATAGGAGTACAACAAGAGCTTTTTGCCCAGCAGGTAGAAGTTGCTCAGCTCCGAGAGAGTTACTTAAGATATTTGTGAGGGGCAAACTCAGCCCATAGGCAAATTCCTTATAAAAAGCAGCAAAAAACCCGTCTTGACCCAAAGCATGACTATTTTTAAAGGATGAAAGTATTGCCTTTACAATTCAGCCGGTTCAGCCATACAAGCATTAAGTTGCTTCGGCTGACTTTAGGCTCAAAGAAATTAATTTAAAAAAAAAACGTTATCAACCGAGAAATTTACATCACTAAAATCAAGAATTTATAGGGTTTTTAGCTTTTGACGTGCTCCTAGCCGAAGCCATGGCGCCAAGAAAAATTAAATTTTATTATTTTTATTATCGTATTAAGATTGACCAAGCTTTAAACCACGATGCGTTTTTTTTTTTTTTTTTTATTTTTTATGAAACATTGGCAATGATACCCAGTTTTTCCCCTCATTTGTCCCTCACGTTTGGCGATGCCATCGAGGACGGCATTGTGTCCCTGGTAGGTCTAACCTGGGGGTAAGGCATTCGTGACCCCAACCCAATACCATCAACCCATCCTCTAGCAGCCGAGCCATCGTATTTGTTTTAAACTTGTAAACTTTCAAACTGTTTAACTTTTGTAATTTTTAATTTCGGATGGCAGTCAGTGACCACCAGGTCCTTGCCATTCCGGTTGCGTTTGCAACGAACGTATTATTATTATTATAGGGTTGGGGAGGAGAGTTTGTGACCGAGACCCCTTCTGAAACGTCTTAGATTCATTCCTATCAGTTCCGACTACGTTTATAGAGGGCGCCATGAGTTTCATGCGGCAATTTCTACTCAGTTTTCAGACTAAAATTAAACTAAACTAAACGAAACAAGCTTGTATTTAATTAATATTTAGTTTAGCTTAGTTGTAATTTAGTTTACTTTAGATGTGGGCTGAAAAATGAGCAAAAATTATTAGATGGAACGCGTGGCGCCCTCTGAAAACTCGGATGGAACTAACAGGAATGAATGTAATACGTTTCAATAGAGGTTTTTTAGAGTTACTAATCCTCCTTCCCAACCCTATAAATTCTTGTTAAAAAAGTAAAGTTAGTCCGTTTGGAAAACGTCTTCAGAATGTGTCATTTAAGAGCTCAACCTTATCTGGATCCAAATACGCGTTTAAAAGAGATCATTCCAGGTCCCTACAACACCCCCCCACCACTTCTCCCCCCAATTCACTTTCACCTTCGTCCTTGAAGACACAGAACTGTAAACAATGTCCGGCAGTACAAACACCAACATTGTTTTACACAGGACTGTAAAAGTGCATTATTGCGAGTGCGATCGTCTTTACACAGATGCAAGGCAGGGGAAGAAGGATGGGGGAGGGGGGGGGGGGAAACGAGCAGGCAAAACAGTGGGAAAAATCTACATTAGCCTCAGGAAGAAACACCCTTAACCTATTCCCACATACAACAAGCAGGCAACAAGTAGGTTTTTGAACGGGATAGCAATTGTATTCTTCGATGAAAGTCTTGTTTTCTTGTTTGTTCTCGCCTCCCCCCCCCCCTTTTGGCCCCCCCCCCTCCCTCCTCCAATCGTAAAGCCGAGGCCGGAAGCAGCGCCGGAAGCAATGGAGCTTCGCATGAATGATTCCGTGCGTCTGTCTGTCGGCTTGTCTGTCTGTCCGCAAAGTCTTTCCTTCGGTTAAACTTGCACGCAACCAAGATAGAAGTAGCTCTAGCACTGAAAACGCAGTTGTTGGTGGTGTAGTTGCCTTAGGCCATTGTCGGTGTCTATGCTGCAGTCGTTCTATTGCCGTTCGTGACGTTGCCTAAGGGCCTTATTGAGGTCGTGCCCCCAAGGTCTGATGCAGTCTTACCCAGAAGTATAGAGGGCAAAACTGTGGTTGGTACATTGTAGGACTTTCGACTCTTGACGCAAGTCCTTGTTTTACGTTTCTATTACAGCACTCAAGAGGAAGTTTGAATGGTGCGTTTGTTAGCACGCAATTTCGCCACGGGCCGGTGATTCGTTGCAGTGTTGTTTTCGTCTTGTGTATACCTCCGGACACCGTGCTGTGTCCTCTGATCTTTGTTGATGACTCATCGACGATTGTAGATTGACCAGGATTGTAAAAAGACGGTTGTACGCGTTGTTCTTTTTCTTTGTTTGGGTTGCTTAAGGTCAAAACGGAAGTTTTTGATGTTTTTTTCACTTTCACTTTTATTTCACTTTCAGCTTTTGTTTTCTTTTCCCCCTCAGTCTCCTCTTAGGTATTTCCAACATTTTTACGTACGTAGGAAATTTTTGCTATTTGCCGGTATTTTCTGGCCTTGTAAAATGCCGTTGGAAACATTTTTATAAAACCAGTTTTGCTGACTGCATTATACGCATAAAAAATATTTTGTAATGTAAATCTTTCAGTTTTTCACACTAGATACTTATTTTTTAAACACTGATACTTTGTTAGAAATGTTGGGAATTTTAAGCAAAATATGAAGTTAGTAATTCTTACTGTTTATCTTTACTGATTTTCGTATTTCTCCGTTTGTTACGTGGTTATTTTAGTGATTTAAAGAAGAAACAGTAGAAGTATAAATTAGCTAAGATGAAAGTTGGGTCTTTGACCTCAAAATGCAGCAGTCTGACGGTAAACAATTTTTCAGCTGTGGTAAAAGTGACTTGGCCAATTTGCCGAATAAGCTATCAAAATATCACAGAGGGGGCGAATCGCCCCTTTGCCCCCCCCCCCC
>JAHWFP010199956.1:769-17047 GCA_023313725.1 Lithobius niger
AGGGATTTATAAAGTAATAAATAATTTTTTTGTAATTTCAACTATTGAATAAGAAGCTCGTTATTTTTAATTTTTAACGTCGGCATGCATACCGTTTTGGTTTGTGATTTTGTCTGAACTAAAATTTTTTGGGGGAGCACCAAGGGGGGCACATCTTAAATATGGGGGAGGGGTCACGTGCCCCCCCCCCCCCATCCCGTAGCGCCTTCACTGAGGGGGAGGTGGCCAGATGATAGCTTAAAATCTCCCTGAAAACCACTGAATCAGTATTAAATTTAAAGAGTAATAAAAAAATAATAAGTAAATTATCCTACCTGAATATCGTCCACACACTGTACTTCGGCCAATCCTGGATTGTTGTAAATCTTCAATTCTTGCAAAGCGCCCTTAAAAGCAACAAGAAACAGCAGTGAGCATAAGCGTCTAGTCACAAAATCCACTAGCGTAGTCATAGTAGTAGGAAGGTAACAGTCTAGAAGCGGTCATGTGTGCACACACAAATAAAGTGTTCAGTTCACATATCACAAATGTTAACAACAAATCGGCTCCAAAACAGAGACGCAGCGATGTATCGAGCGTGTGTATCCCGTGCCCACTCCACCGGCGCACACCAAGATACTGAAATCACAGCTAGTCACTCACTCAGACTTCCCACGTGGGTTTTGCACGCTCATTTTCCGATCCCGCCTCGAGAGGAACGCAGACTCCGGCGTCTCCTATTTGCGGACCGAGCACAAACGCCCCATTGAAGCGCGCGCAGCCACAACGCGTATTAGATCCAGATGTAGCGTCTAACATGATGCTCGTAGTCTGTGTACAGTTAGCTTTTTGAGGACGATGGAGGATGACGTAGATCGGCAGCACCCAAAAACTTCAATTGAGAATAACGTAACCACTTTATTATTTCTATCTTCCAATCTGATTCCTTGCCAACGCGTCCAATTCGAACTTTGAACCGACGACCACGATTGAGGTGTCTACGTTTCAAATTCTAGTGTCAAATTTATGCGGGGATTGTGTTGTTTGTAACTTATATGACGTCACATCCGCCTATCATTAAACGGTGAATTCATTGAAAGCTCTCGGAACTTAAAATTGACAATTTTAAATTGTAATTACATGCATTTCGTTGAGTAATTCAACAAATAAAACGTTCGAGATAGAAATTTTGTGCGCACAAAACTCTGAAATGCTAGGAATTTTCTCCCTGTCAAATATGACAACTTGTCAACAATACCTCAAGTGTATAAATAAAACTATTTTCACGTGCTAGACATTTTCGTGTCTGGCGCTCGTAACCTCCAAAAACAGAAATTTAATCGGCGTAATCAAAATTGTAACGCTTCGCTGAACTTGACATAAATAAACTAGAAGCTCATGCGTCCAAGGTTCCTTGCTCGCGAACTGACGCTTCCTAGAAAATTTTAACTAAAATTTCAACGCAGTGCTCCAAGGAAGACCTGTGCTACGACACTCCCGTTTTTTAATGCACTCCGATTACAATCCATTGGCAATAAAACACCACGCGCGCCTCTGGCAACGCAATCCAATCCAATTCTACGAGTTATTCCGCTACCAATAAAGGACTTTAAATTGAGTTTAGCCGGCTTACACTTGACCCTGCCCGCATTGTGCCTCACTCGCGCCACGCACTTGGCTTCAATACGTCGAAGCTAAATTCAAAAATCGCAATCCAGCACTTCGCAAAGGTCACAATCGCACTCGATCTTCTCCAATTCGTACATAAGCACACTCCAGAACGCACAACTTGCCAGAACCCCCTACAAACAGGCCCACACAAAACTAAACACTGCGACGATCAGCCTGGCCGTCAAGTTTACTCTGGAGTGGAGGAGTTTATTTGAGGCAGCCAGGGGTGGAAGGTTGTGGCTCGGGCCAAGCGGCGGGGAATCTAATGTTTGAGACGAGTGACAGGGACGGGTAGTGGCATCATAAATTGCTCCTGCCTCATTCTCCCCCTCCCTCCACCCCCCCCAACCATCCATTGCCCCTCCCCTCTTCAACTTGCTACCCCTCCTTTTCTAACACCATTCATTAAAGTTTAATTGCCAAAACAAATAAGCTGGTTTTACAACAACAAAAAATTATGTAAAGACACCGTTTGGATTGGGAATAAACGGTGAGGTGGGGGAACGCCGCAAAGAGTCGTAAACATGGAACATTCCATGATTTGAGGGGCAACTTGCCAATAAGTGCAGACAGGTGCTGAACTTCAGCAACTATCGAACAGATCGTCAACCTATAATTATTATAATAAAAAAAATATAAATAAAAGCAAGAATCGCGACAACGCAACCTATAATTTACACGTCGGCTATTTTTAAACGTTTAACACTTTTAAGAAGAAAGATTTATTCGTAGAACGGTATCGACGACAAGAAGGAATGGAGAACTTCAACTTCTGGGAGCATTCGAAAATTGACCATTGTTACTCGGGTTATGAAAGATCAAGCTGTTGAATATACTAACCGCATGCAGTTTGACAGAATTCCCATTACAGTCTCTCATGTGACCTGATCTTAGACGGTTGCCTGTCCATACCAAATTCGCCCTATGCAATAACCCACATCAGCGAACTAACCTAGCTGGCTGAGATAGGTTAGTGAGGGTAACTGGGGAACATGAGGCTAAAAACTGCGAACGACTAAATTATCTGCCAATTAAAACGAGGTAGACAAGCGGCTGCAGCGACTACCTAGTCGCAACCGGTCTTCTGTACACTTCTGCCACTATCGAAAATGTTGAGGCGCACACCTCTAAAACGCCCTGCAACAGCGCTCTCTCTTATAAAATCAAAAAGTCACAATTGCTGGTTAAAAATGTTGGGCGTAATTGTCAGCGCTTAGGCTTGATTTTTTCTTACTGTTTTAATTTCGTCAGTACCAGCTAACAGAGAATTGGGTTCGAGAATAGGCTTACTCATTTATGCAGCACTGTGCAGAGACTTGACATTGCCGCGGCCTTTTTATTGTTATTACAGTAAGTAGTGTTATTAACGAATAAGCCTAAAAGCTGAAAATTAGGCCTTACATGCTTTTCAGCTTTTAGGCTTAATTTTTTTACCTGCCGTTTTAATTTGTAAGTAGAAGCTAACGGTGAATTTGGTTCAATAGTGCCTACTCACCCATGCAACATGAAGTGGAGACTATTTTAAAAGAAACTCGTGTGTCTTTACCGAAATCCCTTTCTTGTTACCGTTGCGTGTCTTCCTATAGTGGTTAAATGCGACGATCAAATGTTATTATTTCCTTGAGTTATGTCCAGAAAGCCTATTAGTTGTAAGGAAACAACCATGTTTTAATTTGCCCTGGTTTTTACCTAATGTTTGGTCGCTGAATGTAATGGCGAAAACCGTTTGTCTCAATCTGGTACCGTTACGTAGTTAAAAAAGTGACGGACGGTCAAAGTCGTTACAATAGTCTGCTCAGCCATTTCTGCTGTACAGAAACTAAAACAGGGGAAAGGGCATGCCATCACATTTATTTGCTTAAACGGGCCATACATTCCAAACGATATTCCTAGCAATATTTCTTGATGCTACAAGTACGGTCAGTAGGGGTTATTTAATTACCGTTAGTCAAGCCCTTACTAAAAATCCATTTTAAAATGTAGCATCTAAAGATTTTGTGTTGAATATTATATAGGGAGTATAGTTTGAGCACCCCACGCCTATTTACAGTATGGCGTACGCACATGTTGAATAAACCTACTTCCACATTTTTACCGTGACGAATCACCATTTTTCGCTTTATAAGGAGGCAATTTTGGCGTTCTTGCTGTCACGTGACCCTCATTTCGTCTGCTATTGGTGTCTTCCTACCAACGATAGTACACAGGAAGTTTGGTCCTTCTCCAGCTCATTTAGTCGTTTTCCCGCCAATATTTCGTGTAACGTCACTGGTCTCCGGTCTGGTTTGGCTTGTACGCATGTGCGTAAATACCAACAAAATTCTTGGTACCGATTTCGCGTTAGTAAATTCAAGTGGCCCTGGCCGTGCCAAAGAGGGCTGGGCACCGTTTTAATAACCAATGCGAAATCGGACCGACCCAGGCCGGATCACTATTTCGAGACCACAGCCAAGACCGCTTTATTTACCAACGCAAAATCAAATTAGGGACGGAGCCAGCGTCGCTTAAATCGGAATGGTTAACTAATGGTGTTTCAGTGTAGTGGCAGAATATGGAATGTGTCAAGTACCACAAACCGACACGTGGTGGTGCTGTAAATCGTGATCAGAGAGCTGTGGAATTAACCAACTCGAAATCTAGCCGACCGGACCAGCAGTGGCCTCGATCGGCACTGGCCGGCCCGCCCCAGTCCGGCCTGGCCGTTTGAATTTACCAATGCGAAATCGGTATAAGCTGTCGGGCTGCATTGTGACGTCAGTGACACTAGCAAAATCAATAGCCAATGGAAAAGCAATATGGAAAACGCTCGGATGAACCCCCCCCCCCCCCCCCTGCTTCATACTGCACGTTACGTAAAGAAGGGAGCGGAAGTGACGTGTAGCAGTACTGAACTAAATCTCGCGAAACGATACAACGGCAACATGCACGGACTGAGAACTGCGCGTGGCGGTTATATAATAAAACAAGGCGGTCAAGCAACTTTAGTTCATTGTGTGACGCAAAGGTGTAATTTGGGAGTGTGTGTTGCGTTTCGCAGCTATAATTCTACAAAAAAGCTTCTGAAAACCGTGATTAAATAAACCGTGATGCAAACCGCTTCTGAAAACCGTGATGCAAATAATGCTCTCTTAGTTTATCATTGTTCCTTGAGTGCCACAATGCGACACAATGCGTTTGGCGTATTATGGTTAAAATGGCTACAAATCGTGATGTTTCGTAAAGCCCGTGGATGCACTGTTTTGAATGCATCCTATCCTTTCGAATTCATTCTAAACCACGCGCCACGGCTATTTGCCACGACGCGCGTATCACGTGACTGGGCTAGTCCATTCCAAAGATCCGCTATTCTCGTTCGTCATTGGCTAACACATGATGACATCACGGCATCTTCGTATCTACCTTGCGTAAGGTGAACCATGGAAAGACAAAAGTAAATTTTGTGTGAATTTCGTAAAATCTTTTATGCAACATATCACAATCATTCTTTTCCTTGATTAGAAGCTTCAATAGGGCTGAGGGTTGAGAAGCACCTTTGTGCATCATTGAAATTTGATTTTAACAAATTTGGAGGCGAGCCAAGTCGTGTTTCGGTTTGAATTCTGTTGCAGTTGTCATCCAGCACCAAAATAAACTCTCATATTATAGGGATTAGTATTAAAAAACGCTTAAGCTTATAAAATACGGAAGTAGTTTAAAAATGCTTAAGGCCTTAAAAGTGGTCATCAGCATCATGGAGAGGACACAGGGAGGCACTGGGTGGCTTGGGTGTATCTCATTGGGTTTCGTATGTAGTTCGATTTTTATTACTACAATGCATGTTTTTAGTACGTTCAGCAAGAATTTGTTGGAAATCGCTACCTCATGGGGGTGCAAAGGGGGGAAGGGGGGAGGGAGGTGGCACTGGAGGAGCCTTTGGTGGTATTTCGTTGGGATCGGTGGCTGGTTCGATTTCTACTGCTAAGAATGACTTGTGTTTCACAATGCATGCTTTTAGTACCATCAGCAAGAATTTGTCGGTCATATGCCTCATGGAGGGGAGAGGCAGGACGCTGGGGGCCTTGGGGTATTTCATAGGGAGTTCCATGACTGGTTCGATTAGACTGCCATGAATTACTTATGTACCAAATTTCATGCTATTAGCTGAATCTGTAAGAATTTGTTGATCAAGCCTCAGGAATGGGGCACAGGGGAGCGTCGGGGGCCTTGAGTGATATCTCGAGCGGGTTCCATAGCTAGTTCGATTTATACTGCTAAGAATGACTTGTGTACCAAATTTCATGCTTTTAGCTCACCAGCAAGAATTCGTTGGTTATCAGGTTCATGGAGACGGGGTCTGTGGGGGAGAGCACAAGACGGACGTGGGGGGGGGGGTAGGGGTATATCTCAAGGGGTTTTCATATCTAGTTCGATGTGTACTGCTGAGAATGAATTGTGAACCAAATCTCATGCTTTTAGCTCGAAGTGCATGACTTTGTTGCTCAACAGCTGTACTATAGTGAGGATAAAGAGTCTGGACAATAACACTCGACGACAACAACAACAAGAAATGACCATGTTGTGGAGGCCAAACGGATTGGTTGTTGTCGTTAACATGGTTAATGCAATGAAATAGTTACGACATGACCCCAAATATTGAATTTCGTTCGTCTATGTCAATTCTGGGGGAAACTAAAGGATTTCGAAGTTTTATGTTTAATACGAAAGTTCGTGCTGAAACTTACATAAGGACCGCCATATTGGTTTTTGATGTGCTTTGCTGTTCTTAGATTTTTTTTAACACTTAAAGAACTCTTTCTGTAGCTCACCACACAGATCAGTACTGTTGCTTGAGCTCAACTTTGATGAGCTTCTTAAACGTGCTTAAACGCGAGATTCTTAAACGCGAGCTTCTTAAACACTTCTTAAATGTGCGATGAATTTCTGATCCCTCAGTGTGAGGTCGCTGAGGCAGAGGACTCATCAGCTCTTCGAAGTGGTTTTTGGATGAACCCACCGACTAAATATGGCGGACATGCAGTCTTTCTTTGCTATAGGATTATTTACGTAAACATAACTAAGAAATGATGGAGATTGTTGTCACACAGAGCGTCCCCACGAGGTAAAAGAGGGTAACAAGCCACTCGACTATAAGTAATAATTTGTTTAGCAGTTAGTAATTAACCTAAAATTGCTGATCAAAGCCCTTGACAACGCAAGTATAAGTGCAAATGTGATGGTACATAGGATGGTTAGCTTCGTTTATTAAAACAGAACTTCATGACACTGGCCGCCATTTTTATCATTCAGCAAGATAGTTCTAAGATAACTAATGCGTAGCGTCACTTTTGGTGCAAAAGCAGTAGCTGAGCAGTTAGACAAGTTTAGAAAAGTGCTAATTTAAAGTCATTGTCAATCAAATTATTGGAAGTGACCGAACCAGTGATGCAATTGGTAAAAATATTTTCAGTATAACCTATCTGACTATTATCCCATTTGAATTGATGTTTCGAAATAATAATGACTAATAATAATACGATACTTTATTGGCTACAAAACATAATGGGGTCAAAACAGGGTCTGAAAAACTCAACGTTTGGCCGTGAATGGTAATGTATGTACATCAACATAATTATGATAATAGAGGACACGCAGATTTCCAGATAAAACATAAATTCACAGCAATCAATGGCATTCCATCAAGTGTAATGCAAATATCTCATTGAAATGTAAGGCTGGGAGCGGTGACCAATAAAAGTAATACTAAAACCTAGCTCTTTTAAGGTAGATAGACAGACCAATTTGTTTTAGTTTATTCTTAAATATAGCTAGCGACGGAGCTTGGACAATCACCTCCGGTATGCCATTGTAGGGACTAACTACCTGGTTTACAAAGAAAAATGTACGACAATCGGTGTTGAAACCATTTACAACCAGTTTCCATGACGGGCCTCTTGTCCGATCTCATGGTCTTAATTCGAAAAATGTAGAACTTTCTACACCAACCTCATTGTGAAGCATGGAACAGGTTAAGTGCAAATCGGCTTTTAACCGGCGCAGCTCTAGGGAACGATGTCTTTATCTCTGAAGAAAAAACTGTGTTTATGCATGTTAAAACACCTCACACAGTAATTCATCAAAAACAAGATATATTTCTACAAACACTAACTGAACCTCAACCATTAAATGAAGTTACTTTTACGGTGATGACTGTCTTTTTCAGTAAAGGCTGTCCTATCTTGAAGTCCTGATTAGTATTAAAAAACGCTTAAGCGTATAAAATACGGATGTAAGCCTTAAAAAACTTAAAGCCCTAAAAAAACAGATATTAGAAAAAGACATGTAGGCCATCAGCGTCGCACTAATACGTGTAAAAGAATCTCCAGCGACCCAAAAAACAAGCTGGAGCTTCTTTTACACGTATCACTGTAATCACCTTAAAATAACTGTAGCTTTTTGACGCGCACCCAGCGTTAGCCATGGCGCCAGAAGGAGAGAGGGTCAATTTTGCTAGGTAAATCCTATCGGAAATACTAGGTTCTTTTACATGCCACAATCGACATGAGCACGAGACATCACAGGGCCCTTCTCTGCCCGAAAATGCCAGGGGTGGCTGAGGCCGGATTCGATCCCGGGACGTCTGGCACTGGAGACGGTTATGCTAACCATCAGGCCACCTTGCCCCACTCCCCTTAAAATAACTGTTATAAGAGAGTCTTTTCCATGGCTGATTCGTTTTATACTGCTAAGAGTGACATTTGCACCCAATTTCATGTTTTTAGCTTGATCTATAAGAATTTGTTGCCCAAACCCCTGGGAGGCATCACGAGGAGGTTCTGGGGCGGGAGGGAGGGGGGGGGGGGGGGGCACTGATGGCACTTTGGGTATTTCATTGGGGTCTATGGCTGGTTCGATTTTTACTGTTAAGAAAGACTTGTGTACCAAATTTATGTTTTCTGCAAAATTTCTGCAAAAATTTGTTACTTCACTTAATGATTTCTGCCCAGTGCTCTACAATAATAATTGCTCTGCCGATGCGAATACTGCAGTAACATCAAAATCGTGTTCAAAAGGCCCTAATCGGTGTTAATACCTACATTTTGAGCTGTACAAATTTAAAATTGGTTCATTGGTTCGATATCTAGGTGAGAGCAAAAGTTCTAACCCATTTGGCTTTCCGTGTCAAGAATAATATAGTTACATTAAAATAGCATGCGAAAGGCCCTAGGCCTTGTCCATACCTACGCTTTAAGCTATAGAACTTGAAAATCGGTTCTGTGGTTCGATCTCCAGGTGAGGACAACAAGTCCCTACAGCATCATTAATGATTTCTGCCCAGTGCTCTGCAATAATAATTGCTCTGCCGACGAGTATACTGCAGTCACATCAAAATCGGGTTCAAAAGGCCCTGGTCGGTGTTAATACCTACATTTTCAGCTATACAAATTGAAAATCTGTTCATTGGTTCGATCTCTAGATGAGAGCAAAAGTTTTGGCTCATTTGACTTTCCGTGTCTAGAATATTGTAGTTACGTTAAAATAGCCTGCGAAAGGCCCTAGGCCTTGTCCAGACCTACGTTTTAAGCTATAGAACTTGAAAATCGGTTCAGTGGTTCGGTCTCCAGGTGAGGGCAAAGAGTCCCAACAACAACAAGAAATGGCCATGCTGTGGACGCCGAACGGTTTGATTGTTGTCATTAAAATTTGTAATGTGGTGAAATAGTTACGACACGACCCCAAATACCGAATTTCGTTGGTCTATGTCAATTCTGGGTGAAACTATAGGAGTTCAAAGTTTGACGTTTAACATGGAAGTTCATGCTGAGGCTTACATAAGGAACGCTACCGCGGTCCTTCATACACTGATTTCAGTGGGTTCAAATGTGCAGTCTCGCAGGCTTTACTGAAAGTCACATCATCTGGCTCCCTAGTCATTAATTCCTTTTGCATTTGCATGTTTCTTATACAGCAACCAGTCACGCAAAGCGTCGTTAAAAAATTCTCAAACTCAACAATGCACGGTTAGGCCTCTTCTTTGCAATTCACTAATGCATGAAAGTATGCTTTCACCTGGGGCCTTGTCTCTCTTTTGAAATGCCATTCTTTTCGAGGCAAACGAAGGCACTGGGTCCATCGCAGTTTTCAGCAAATTATCAATTTGTGCCAATGTTTTAGAAGCAGGTGCATTGCTGGGAGAGCTGAAGTTCTTCGACAAGGCATACGTTTTTCTGACAACACTTGATAACAAAATTTTCACGTTATCAGTCGGAACATCGAAACTATCGGTATGCAAGGTTGCTCATTCAAAATAGACCGACCAAGATTCTGAAGTAGAATCGAATTTGTCGAACTTTTCGTGAGTACAGACCCCCATTACTGCCATATTAATAACGCACTCATCAAATCCTGACGTATAATAATTTTAAGTTGAGTTTAAAGTATCACTAAATATCACACTTTCCTCACCGAAATTGCTAAATGAACCCTTGAGCGTTACTTCCTAGTCTTCCTTGCCACTCATATCTGCGGAAAAAGATTAAATAACAAGGGTACTAATGTGCTTAATAAGCATATCCCACTAGCCTATTTAAGTCTAGCGTTAACAATTAATTTAGACTTTAAGTGCTCATTTGCAAGAACACAAAAAAAGCCTATCTTCAAAACTAAACTAGTCTTTTAAAATATTTTTCGTACACGTAATTAATTCAGTAATGAGCATAATACGTCACAATTATACAGCTTATCGGTATAATTTAACTCAGAAATTAATGTTGCAGGAATCACAATATTTTACGCTACTTTTACACAGCTTGCAAATGTTGATACAATATGAAAAACTTAGTTTAGTTTTTCAAAAAATTCAAGCAAAACCTTAATCAACTGCCCTCTGAACTCAACAATAGCATTAGCACTCAAATCTCTGAATTTCATGCAAGCCAAAAAATTCCATTTATACCCCGACATTACTTAAGCGAACGAAATCTTAAAGGCGCAATTCGTGTATTTAGTTCACCATTCCTTATCCGGAGTTTCAATTCACACCAACTACAGAACCTTCACCATTTTGACAGGAAAATGGCTTCCCGCATCCATCCTTCGTAGTTTACTGAACGAAAAGGCGAACAATGGACAATGGGAACATCCACTAATGCACAAAGTTCAGCTTGACTTAACCTAGATTATAGTTAAATTCAGCATCTTTTAATCACCAGTCTTATCCTGTCTTCCTTCTTAACTAAACGATGCCTTATTTTTTTTTGCATTTCAGGGCAAGACAGTTGATTAAAAGATGCTGAAGTTAACCATAATTTACCAAAGTTGCCATTGTATCCTCGTTGCCGTTGTGGTGTACGCCTAAATGGCATATCTTGCCCGCCATGCCCTAAAGAGGCAACAGAGAGGTGACAAAGTTGTTGGGTTGGACAAAGTGCAGCACAGAGCTTCCTGTTCCCCTGCCTTTTATTGGCTTAAACATGAATTATTACGTCACAGCCTTAGTGGCACAACCTTAGCAGCAACGCCTCCTGTATAGGTATTAACGGAACTAACATTATAGTAGCAAAGCTATATTGGGTACCATTGCTCACATATATACACTACATGATACCAGGCTGCATTTAACAATGCAATATCTCAACTAAAAGCTAGTTGCGATTCATAGTGCAATGACAAAAGTGTCAGTTCAATTGTAACAATAACAACTAGGCAGCTACGAATCGTTTGGTTTTAAACATCATGCAGTCGTATCATCTCGAGACACTACGATGAAATCCTCCTGAGGAAACAATTTACACAGCAGCTTCCGAAGTCCTATTAACTGTATTGCGATTCTTTTTCCATCCAAGGCCGACTGGGGTACAAACTTCGGGACATGCCTTCTGGCTACAGGTCAACTATCGCATGGGTAGAATTTAGCCCACGTCATCTTTCGTCTAATAAAAAAAAATTCTGACGATGTAACATTAATTCCCTACCAGTCTTGTGTTGTTACAACGGATGGAATACGAAGCAAGGTAAAGCAAACCATGCTCTCAAGCAAACGATGTCACAAATGCTACCAATACGTCCATAGTTTGATCAATGGACGTGACCATAGCAACGACACTTTCGCTACTGCCATGCAGCTCGATACCTTAGCTAGCAAGCAATGCACCCTCATTGTCACTGACGTAGCAAATTTGGGTAAAAAAAAAAGATTGTATACGTAATTAAGAGTTTCTTACATTCGTCTAAGCATGTCATAAAACACTCTAACTCATTAATATTCCTCACCAAGGTTGGGAGTGTCGAGCGAAAAAAAAATTCATTAGGCTTAAATAAAGTCTGCGTCCTTAATTAACACCTCAGCCGTGAGGTAATTGGCAAAGTTTTACTGCCACTGCTTCACTGAAAAAGGGAACGTGTATACGAACATTCTTGGAACTAAAGAATAGTACACTGTGGTCAACATACAACTCTGTAGTAATTTAGCTAAGTGACTTTTTATTTTTACGTTACGAAAATACAACTTTCTGCTCCTACATTTAGTCGTTCCTTTTCTCTTTTCACGTTCTTCTTAAAATGTGCGTAAATCGTATATATTCTCCGTTATTAAAGCTTAATTTGATAATGGAGAAAATTTGGCTCGAAAAGTTTGCATAGGTATTATCAACATTAGCACGAATAGATGGCATGGTCCTAATGTTATTTGTAATAAGAAAAATTGCATTGTGGTAGGTAAATATTACAGTATGTAGAAGAAAATAGTATTGTTCTCGGCATGAAGGAAAAGTGAGATAATTATAGGTCATGTTCAACCAGTAGCGGATCCAGCATGAAATTTTAGGAGGGGTGATTTCGCATCAAATGGGTTTCGAAAATACAATTTTCAATTGGTCCTAGATCACAAGTTTTAGCGGACCGGAGCGGGAGGGGGGGGGGGGGGGGGGGGTGGGAGGAAAAATGGAAGCAAGCCTTATGTCATTGTGTTTTTTTAGTAAAAAACTTTTTGTACCACCAATTCTTGTTTCAACTACAAATTCTAGGCATAACAAATGCGTTTTATTCTTAGCTTTCTCGTTCGATTACTTATCACTTGTTCGATTCATCATGTCGTCGATATTTTGTCTTCGAACTATTCTGCCATATTAAAAATTGAGATATATTTCTGAAGCAGCAGGGTAAAGAATTAATATTTTTGCATGTTTTTTTACGTTGGTTTCATCCTATTATTTTGCTTTCGTTCACTTTCGTTTTGCTTTCATCCATTTTTATATTGCGCGTAGTAGGCTATTACAATAGACGAAAGCAACAAAAAAGGACGAAACCAACGTAAAATACCTGTAATTATAATGCTTTTGTAAGTGTGCCTTTGGCTGTATAGGGAATCATAATACATTTACGCAGTAAGTGAAGATATTTTAAACAATAACACTGTATCATCAGCTCGTGTGTCTGATTTGGTTTTAGGAGGGGCGATCGCTCCTACCGCCCCATCTGGATCCGCGCCTGTGTTCAACCTTTATTCTACGTCGCGAATCCACACGACCAGTTATCGGCCGATTGACCGGTTTTACTTTTGCAGAAAATGTTAGTTAACATTTTTGCCTAATAAATGTGTGCGGTAAATATTATTTGTGCTGGATTAGCCCAAGCACGTGTGAATCCACAATTAGTAACGTTTAAAGGACCCTTAAAGGCGGGTTGTCACCAAACTAGAGTCTTCAGCAATTAGCCCGATCGAGATCTCTCTCACAGGAAACAAAGAAATGCACAACGCAATACATTTAAACTCACAAACAAGCCACGTGCCTCCTTTAGTATTGAGTAAAAATTTGGGACGTCCTCGTGCACCAGGGAGCAAGATGTAAAAATTAACCATATGAATGCCACTAGATGGCGCCAGGGTATTTTCTTTATATTCTACCGTGGCGCCATCTAGTGGCATGAATATCGTCAATATTTATAGCTTTTTTCCAGGTGCACGAGGACGTATCAAATTTTTACTCAATAATTACGGACGCTCGATTTGTTTGTTGTGTTCAAAGATATTTCTTTGTGCATTCTTTTCTTTGCTATGAGCAAGCGCGAGCTAGAGAGAACGAGATAGCGCTCGATGGCGCTAGATGGTCCAAACTTTCGTTTGGTGACAATCCGCCTTTAAAAGAGGATGGAGATCTGTTTCTCATTGTGCCTTAGCCAACTGGTGTTGAATTGACGTGTTTGCCTACCAAATCCACGCCAGTTCTCTTAGGAAAACAGGATTTTGGCGATGTTAAATCAACTGGCCTGAAGCCAGGAAATTAAATCTGCAGCTTCTCTCCCAGACGACCTTGTGACGAGTGGTGGAATGCAAAGCGAGCGTGTAACGTGTTATTATGGGGTGCTATGTAGCTTCATATGTCACGTTACTGAGGGCGCTATGCAGGCTTGTATGGTGTGCTCTATACTCTAAACATCTTTCATCATCTTTAGACGGCATCCTTGGCGCTGGGGTCCGACCGGTTCTTACCTGTCGATCCAGACCCAAGGAGGATTATCTTTTGCATTTCAACAATGGAGCCTTGCGTGATTGCATCATGCCGACCTCAGTGAGGTGCGGGGGTGGGCAAAAAGGGGGAGTTGCATCTCATTTCTCTCGAAGTTAGCCACTTTCGACCGTGATGCAACTTCAATAGAATATTACACCAGTTTCGGTAGCATTGCGGTCTTATTGTGAGAGACAGATCCGGAATGATGGAAGGGCCAGCCCCTTTATAAGGACTGGGCGCCATCATTCAAGAGCTTGAGCGATACATAGTTTCTCTATGCGGTTGGTAGTGACTTCGTCTCTCCTATTTATGCTAAGGCTACTGTTATGCTGGATCAACGCTAGTTATTTGTTCTAGTTAGTGTGTTCTTCTGTTCCCCAACTTTGCCTAGTAACTTTAGCTTTTAACTTTATGCAATACTATACTTTGTTACAGTTCTTCCTACTGGTCATACTTCTTAAGTGTTCCCCTAGCACTTAGGTTGAACTGGTTGACTCGGATGCACACCACTTTTGTGCTCCTTGGCTTTTAACCACGTTGCAACAAGTGGTACAACGTGGATACTCCCATGTACGGCACGTATATGAATTTATAACATCGCTCTCTCCCGGCTGAGAATGCTTCATACTGCACGCCAAGACAAAGCTTTCCTACACTACAAATGATGTCAAGAATCTGACGATTCACAGATGTTGAGTGAAAATTAAAGCAAAGCTGCAAAATTATTCATGAAAGGTACATTCCTCCCAACGCCATTTTTCTCCATCCTTGTCCTATAACAGCCACACGCAAATTTCCATCCACGCATGTACCGTCGCACCGTTTTGCGAGGCTCGGCGTAGTAAACCAAGGCCAGCTGAGATAGTAACTGCATCCCTCGCAGCGAGGAACACAGGTACTATCTCAGTTGGCCTCGGACTAAGCAGCATCAACGCACAAATTGTGTCGACACAAACCGGAAAGATTTTCGTATTTTAACATCACACTTTATAATTTTTTAGGTTATTATCATATACTTTTTCTTCTGCGATCTATTGGCGTCAATATTTTAAATTTTTACCGCATTAGTCTTTTAGAATTTTGATGTAATGGTAATTATTAGCAAACGATTAAAAATTAGTACATGCACACACACTGATGAAACGTCTTGGTTATTGCAAGGTAATTATTATAGCAGGATGGTATTAAATAAGTTCCCAATATTCAACAGAAAATATCCTCGATGCCACATTTTAAAACGAATTTTTAGCAGGGGAAAGACTAACGGTAAGTAAATAGAACTTTGGGGCGTACTTGATGTGGAGAATCGAGAAAAAAGGCGTTGGGAGGAATGTACCTTTAAATATTTTTCAGTGCATTTAGGCTTATATGGTATCTCCACTCCCAGAAAGTGTTGAGACAGCGTATTCCACCGGCATTTGGGAGTAACAATGCGACATGATTCAATGATGTTAAAGTGCATTTGTTGCATGTTTTGTTGTGAACCGATAATAGCTTTATTCCGGTATGATTTTAATTTAATTTACAGCAATGTGCAATATGCAATATTCTTTCTGTATGCTTAAGCTTAAGCGAAATTTAACATCTTAGTCAGAAATGTCCGAGTTCCTTCTAAGGTTTGATTTTCAGAGCCTTATTAAAACATTTAACGGCTGCGTTTTCTTTATTAACCGTACACTATAGGATCGTACCAGGCTTCGCCCGGGGATTTGTTTGACCCGTGGTTGTTTCCCAGTATTTGCTCGGTGCTGCCTTTCCATCAGTTGTCTCCCTCCGCAAAGCAATGTCGTAATCAAAGAGAGGCTAACATAAGAACTGCCCCACCAATGGGCATTCCCCGTTCAGGCCCCTCCCCACGCCCGGTTGCGTGCGAAAAATAACTGTCCTTCGTACATGACGTCATTTAAGACATACCTTTGCGATGACCGCGCAGAGCAAATTGTTAGTCGAGGCAACAATGAGCCAATTTCAACTTCTTTTCAGGGCAACAATGTCCCAGTTTCACCTTCAAGCCAAAGAATTGACACACTCGCACGTTTTCATTGTTCTCCTTCTGGGGGTCGTTGCGGTTGCTTCATTTCTGCTATGAGACTTTGGTTTATAATGTAAGATTATTCGACCATACTAACAAACTTACATTTTT
>JAHWFP010199958.1:0-43383 GCA_023313725.1 Lithobius niger
AATTATTTCATGTTTTATGTTTCATGTTCATGCTCCAAGATTTTTAATGTACGTGCTAAGATTCTCTCCTAGTTTAACCCATAAAGATCCATATTCGTTGCTCTTCCTTAACGTAATTATTGAGGAAGGGTATTTTTCCGAACTCCTCCCCTCCCCCGAAAATATACACGTTTCCCTTCCTCTTTTCGTCTAGACATATTATTTGTCCCGATTCAGAATTTACTTGTTTGTATCAAGAATCTCCCTAGTTGTGTTTCCTTTAAGTACAGTCGTATTATTGCTGTCAGCGACCTTCTTTATTGTCGATCGATAGCAACAATGTCGTTTTCCCTACCCTTTTGTTAACCTCTGCAGTTGCTTGCCTTTGTGCTGTCAAACTCAAATGTAGCACAACAATGTATGCCTCCCTACTCTCTGTACGGCCTTACCATTGTTGCCGATGTCCTGCGGTAACAATGACTGATCCACCTCCCGCATCTGTTGTACTCTGTTATACTTCTTCCTTCCTTCTCGTCTGAGAGAGACGGTTGTCTTTTTTAATCTTCTGAGTTGAAAGCAACATGGCCGTTGACGCCGCCATTTTTCTCTTTAGCCTCTCATAAAAATGGAAGACACAGTCTGCATCCTTTGAGCACTCTCGAGTCAAGCCTCCAGCCCAGAGATGCAAGTATCGTAACCTTGTGTTTACATTCTGTTATCCTACGGCCTAGCTGTCACTATTAAAGGGACATATCTCCACCTTTACCACGAATAGGCTTAGCTGACTTCTTGTGACAGGCCCTGATGATAGATGCGTGGAAATGGCTTCAGTCTTTTGCCGAGAGAAGATGTAAAGGACAGCGGATAATCTACAAGGCTCCTTTCCCTTTTTTCCATGGAAAAATAAACCTTACCGAGACGAAATACTGTTTTATTGTGCCGTCACCTTAAGCACGTGACGCCACTCCAAGCTATTGTGTTCAATTCCTCACCACGGCCTCTTAGGTAGAAGTTGGGGAGGATTGTGGTTGAGGGCCGACCCTGGCCACCTGAAGAGGTTCCGGGATCGCCCTTGCACGCTCTTCACCCACCTTTTATCACAATGGTAGCATTAATGGTGGCAGCAATGTAGCATGAGTGGTTGCAGCAATGGCAGCATGAGTGGTTGCAGTAATGATAACAGTAATGATTGCAGCAATGTAACATCAATGGTTGTAGCAATGGTAACATTAAAGGTTCAACATGACGGTAACCGTAAAATAGTAGCGTGAGGGATGCAAAGGTAGCATCACGGTACCAAAGGTTGCCCAGGACGCTCGCAGTCACAATGGGAGAACGTTGGGAAATGTTGCGCTTCCCCCAAGAATCACAAACACACCCCACGAAGAAAAGCCACAACTACTACAAAGGGATTAAACCCCTAACTGGCATCGAAAATTACCCCACCTGGAGAGCCCAGTTCCTATGCCAGGCCAAGGAGAAAACTTGGGAACCAACTGTACTCTCCCAAGATCTACCGGACCCACAAAACGCCACCCCAGAAAAAATACAGGCCTGGAATCTCCTCAATAACGCTTGTATCGTCATGATGATGTGCACCATGGCCCCACACTTATTTCTCCAGTTCCAATCTGTCCAGCTTACCAAGACGATATGAGACAGGTTAGCGGCAGATTATGCCCGCACTGGCCAGGACTATCAGCTTCACACACTAGCGCATCTAACCAACATCATGATGTCCCTAACAGAAGACATAGGCTCCTACATACGCAGGAGTAGGAATCTACATCAAGAGATCGTCTCTACAGGGTACCAACTCCCAGAAGCACAAGCTTGCTGATGGCTAGTTCGTGGGATTTTCCGGCCAACCCTCGGCATGGACAGAGAAGCCTTGTTACGAAGCAGACAAGCACTAACCTTCAAACTTGTGCAAAGAGAATTATTGGATAGTATAGCCTACTCCCAGCACGAAGGACTGCTCTCCCGGACACCCTTACCCCAAAATGTGTTCTCATCCACCTTGTACCAGCCAAAGCCTACCTTCTATCCAACTCTGCAGCCATACGACGAGGACTACTATGCCTATTCTACACAACCACAGCCGCCCCAACTTCTGTCTACCATAGCCCAACTTCCGAACGTCACAAGACAGCGGCCGCCTTATTGTATCTATTGCAAATCCGCCATTCACGATTTTCGCGACTGTGACGTTGATCCTCGAGTCCTCTCTAGCGGCACACGCTTTTTTCGCTGTTTCGGATGGGGACATACAGCTCGTGCCTGCGGTAACAATGCCTCCTTACGAGCACTCCTTCAACCCCAAGATCAACCACTAGAAAGGTGCCGAAGACCTTCCACTTCAAACCGGGTGAATTCCTAATCTAGAGTGAGCCGTACCCAACCAAATGGACAAATTCAACCTACCCAGGAAAAAAATGCCCAAAGCGTCGCATTCTTTTGTGAAAATCACCGAGCCCTATCCTTGACGACCTGCGAAGACCAAAATCCTCACCAAGGTTTGGTAGCATTAAGTGCCGATTATACGTCAACACCCTATCAAGGGGTAAGTAACGATCCGTTACCTTTTTGGTTCGTTACGGAGTGTTCACTGTATTTGGTCCAACGTAGCTATAAGTCTACTGCTCGATCAACATGTCCGAGAGTTTGGACAGGCTCAGCCTCCAATGATGCGTATACAACCGGTGTTTTAATCGGCGATATGAAAGTGTATGGTTACAATCGTTGGGGAACACGCCTGTCCGAACCAGTGATTTTACATAATGTTGTTGAAGTCCCGACGGCCTCTCGTAATTTGTTGTCAGGTTCACGCTTGCTAAATGAGGGCCTTAATGCAAATCTCTGCCCCCAAGGTGCCTATTTACATAGTTGTAAATCCCCGTTTAAACTTCACAGGTATGCCAAGCATACCAACCATGTTTTTTCATCCCTTTATTGATAGACACATCATATGATATTGAGGGAGAAACTGTTAATCGTGAAATCACAGCTGCATATCAGCAAGGAAAAACTAACATTGTGTTTGGTTACCCTAATGTTACTTCTCCTACTTCTCCTTTAAGAGGTTAAAGGGAACCTACAAAATATTGTAGTATTATTTGTATTTGGTAAATAGTTAATTCCCGTAAGCACTCCGTTAGGGGAGTAACGTTAAAGTGGTAGTCAATAGTCCAGTAAGAGGGGAGGCTGATACGAGTAGGTTAGTAAGTCTAAAAGATTACAAACTTATATTACGTGTATTAGAAAAGTAGGGGGAGTCGCGGAGAACCCTATGTCTCCAGACATCCGGGAATTTGGTCAGGGAGGTTAGGGGATTCTGGGAAATTCAGCATCTTGCTTGTGCAACCTTCGTGAGGACCTGCATACAGGAAGGGGGTGGTCAGGAGATACTGGGGAAAGGAGTGGATTGGTAAACAGATTAGGTGGAGGGTGTCGGTTAGATAGGCCATCATGCACGTCCTGGGTACTTGAGGTGTCTGGCTCAGTTTAGTCCCGGAGGTCTTCCCAAAATAAATTGGTATTTGAGCGATCTCTTGTAAAAACGCTCTAGGCTGATTGTAGAGTGTCCTGGTCTCCAGAGGTCTGGTCGTGAGCTGACGTACCGGTCGTAGGTACCAACTGTGCAGTGGAAGCGAGGTGCGAGCTTGGTGGAGACCCAAGATTTTTGGGTACAGGGGCGCCATGGGCCGCTAGCGTAATGACTGTGGTTTCGTTACTAGAGTCACTGGTGGATAGGGAGTTTTTGGTGTGGTCCCCACAGTGTTCTCCAGGTCCTTCTCCAAAAGGGATGACGGTGAGGTGTGACATAAGGTGCTTGATAGGGGAAAAATAGTCCCTACTGTTGTTCTCCTCAACGTATCGAATGTTTGTGTAAACGTCCAACTCTCCTGTGACGGGGTCGAATGTCTTTGGAGCCCGCCTCAGTTCTTCATAGCCATGACAAATCCTAGGTGCACCCATGGCGGCTAATTTGCTGGGTCTCTTGATTGGGGGAGAAGAATGTAGCATAGGCATCCAAAGCGACGTATCTTGGAACAATCGGGGACCTTACCTGTCTAACCTTGTATGGTGGGAGATGTCGTCCGGGAGGGTAGAAGTACTACTCATGTTATGGAGAATTGAAGCAAGCGGGTCCACAGAAGAACTCTGGAAGTCCTGCATCTTGGATCAGAGAGCGCGCTAGGATCTTAAGCGATCTGTTTGATCTCTCACTTGGGCTGTTCCCTTGTGGGAAGTAGGGTACAGTACAAATTTGCTGCGTCCCATTGAGTCGGAGGAACTTTCGCAGCCGGTGGGTCTTATACATGAGAGCACCATCATGTACGAGTCGGGTAAGGCTCCGGCCCTTCTCCACTTGCCATCGCGTTATTTCGTCTATGAGGGTACCTATGACCAGGTGCTTCCCTGTCAAGACGTGAGTAAAATATCGTCTGGTTCCCCTATCCACCACGTTCAAAAGAAGGGTACTAGAATGGAATGTGGGAATGTTGCTAACAAAGCATTCATAAATACTCCAAAGAAAAAGTTTAGGAACGGGTTGATGGTGGGGGATCAGTGGGTGACTAGTCTTGGTCAGTTTTGTCTTCAGGCACGTATCACACGAGGCAATCGGTCGACCAGTAAGAGCAGGGGTGATGAGGGTGCCCGAGGTGGTCATTTTCTGTATAGGGGGGTAAGAGGAATGTCCCATACGTCTGTGGAGCATATTTATGTTCAAGGCGGTAAGGCCTGTTGGGGGTTGGGTTGAGGATGAGGGATTGTGGGTATAGGATCAGTAGTATCGGTGGGGGAAAGGATAAGAGGAGAAATCGCAAGGGGGATAAACCCCCCTCCCCTTGTGGGAGAAGGGGCAGAAACAACAGCAGGGGAGAAGGGGGGAAGCTCCCCCAACAGAGGGAGCGGGCGAGTGAGGAAGCTCGTAATAACAAACGGGGAGAAAGAGAGGGACGGGGACGTAGGGGAGTAGGGGTGGAGACCGCCGACGATAGGAAAGACGTTTAGGTGTTGGGGCTTGGGAGTCGAGGTTAGGTTAGGTAAAGACATATCGTGACAAAGGGCACACAGTGGAGGGTGTAAGGCAGGGCTTGGGGAGACAGTGGAAGGAAGGAACGAGTTTCTTGGGAGGTGGACAGGTGAACAGTGGGGGTACCGTGCAAATTGACGGGTGGGCCGCGGTGTCAGGGCTTATAACAAGAATCGAATTTATCTTCACACACTTTCCCAATTTAAGTCAAACTACTTGTTGAGCCTAAGGTTATACTTAAACCTTTACTGCATTTGTGTCAACTTATTAATATTACTGTATCAATTACGACTTTTTATACTTCGCCTCCTCACGGCATATATTGCCGTTGTTTTCTTTCATCAGTGTATAGAAATAAGGGTACAACTATGTTCTACGCCCATGACTTGATTTACCCCTTTTTACCCCTCTAGACAAAATTGTCTACCCCGGAGGGTGGGGGGGATGAGGGAGGGTATTTTACCGAACTCCTCCCCTCCCCCGAAAATATACACGTTTCACTTCCTCTTTTCGTCTACACATTTTTGTCCCAATACGGAATTTATTTATTTGTACCAAGAACCTCCCTAGTTGTCTTTCCGTTAAGTACAGTCTTATTATTGCTCTCAGCGACCTTCTTTATTGTCGATCGATCGCAACAATGTCGATTCTCCTACCCTTTTGTCAACCTCTGCAATTGCTCGCCTTTGTACTGTCCAACTCAAATGTAATGCAACAATGTAAGCCTCCCTACTCTCTGTACGGCCTTACCATTGTTGCCGCTGTCCTGCGGTAACAATGACTGATAAATCTCCAGCATCTGTTGTACTCTGTTATACTTCTTCCTTGCTTCTCGTCTGAGAGAGACGGTTGTCTTTTTTAACCTTCTGAGTTGAAAGCAACATGGCTGCTGACGCCACCATTTTTCCCTTGAGCCTGTCATAAAAATGGAAGACAGAGTCTGCCTCCTTTGAGCACTCTTGAGTCAAGCCTCCAGCCCAGAGATGCAAGTATTGTAACCTTATGTTTATTTTCTGTTATTTTACGGCCTAGCTGTCACTATTAAAGGGATTTAATATCTCCACCTTTACCACGAATAGACTTAGCTGACTTCTTATGACAGGCCCTGATGATAGATGCGTGGAAATGGCTTCAGTCTTTTGCCGAGAGAAGATGTAAAAGACAGCGGATAATCTACAAAGCTCCTTTCCCCTTTTTCCATGGAAAAATAAACCCTACCGAGACGAAATACTGTTTTATTGTGCCTTCACCTTAAGCACGCCATGCAACTCTAGCCTATTGTGTTCAACTCCTCACCACGGCCTCTTAGGTAGAAGTTGGGGGAGGATTGTGTTTGAGAGCCGGCCCAGGCCACCTGAAGAGGTTCCGGGATCGCCCTTGCATGCTGTGCCCCCACCTTTTATCAACTAAGATTCTCTCCTAGTTTAACCAATAAACATCCATATTCGTTACTCTTCCTTAACGTAATTATGACGGCAAAATTGCAAAGGTGGACACAGAATCCTATTCAACTTGTGAAACATCCCCTGGGGGCCTAGTCGCTATTTTATCATTTTCAAGTCACATACGGATTCATCAAAAGTCGTGCGTGATAGCATGGACAAACTAAGATTTTCACATGTTTACTGTAGAAAAACGCATGCGATTTGAATAGCGAAACTACAGAATAGTGCCCCTGGTCTCAAGTGCGTTTTGGAGCTAGGCATTCACATTGCATTTGCAGTGGATTCATTATATTTTTAGTTTTCTGCGTTACTGTATATTGCTAAAACAGAGGGCCGTCAGATTCGATAGACGTCTCGATCCCAGCTGTACATCTCTGGTTTCTTAAAGACCCAGGTTCGATCCTGGCCAAGGGAAGTGTATATGTACGGGTTTTTCTCCGGTTGTTTCCCGCCCATTGCAGGAGGGTTTACTCCGGGAACTCCGGTTTCCTTCCTTTTGCGGCAAAAAAACAACTGTACCTGATGGTGGTAAAACCTTCCACTTAACATCTGCACTTGGGCCGTAAAAGCTGTAAACTTATTGGCCGACAACGTCTATTATTATTAGTATTATTATTAGTATCAAAAAGCGTTTGATACTTTTGACCAAAAGATACTATTACAAAAATGTGAAGCAATAGGATTGAGGGGGAAAATTCTAAACTTAATCAAAAGTTATCTAATACATAGGAAAGCAACAGTAAAAATTGCAAAGGAATATAGTGATTACAGAGAAATTAAGTATGGGGTACCACAAGGATCTGTATTAGGGCCATTACTGTTTTTAATATATGTAAATGATATCCATGATTGTGCCAAAAGAACGCTAATATACATGTTTGCAGATGATACTGCAATGATTTCTATTAATTCAAATTATGAAGAGATGATTGGAAATTTACAAAAGGATTTTAATATGGTAAATGGATGGCTAATTGAAAATGAACTTTATATAAGTGAAGAAAAAACAATACAACTTGACATTACAGTTCCTAAAATGAAGGATAAACATAAAAAACATATAATTACCCATTCTGAGCACTGCCTACTAATGAGAGAAAATAAAAATCAACAAAATTGTGAAAGAACATGCAGGGAAATAGAATTAAAGAAAACAACGAAATATTTAGGAATGGATGTAGATTCACAATGGGATTTTAAACAGCATATAACAAAATTGATAACAAAACTACGTCAAATGATCCCAAAATTATATAATGTAAAATACTTGTTAAATATTAAGAATAAACGAATTCTATACGATGCATGGATAGAAAGTTTGCTTAGATATGGGATAGAAATTTATGGTTTTGCGACTGATTATATCATTTTGAGATTACAAAGAGTGCAAAATAAGATAGTAAAAGTATTGTTTGGGAAAGAAGGTGAAAAAACAAATGAATTATATACAAAAAATAACATTTTAAAAATTATAGAACTACGAGACTTTGTGGTAGTAATAAAGAATTACTACATAAATACACACAAAAATTATGATGAAAACAAAAGCAAACGATTAAGGAAAAAAACACAGAAATATAGAATACCAGAGTGGAACAATGCTTATGGACTAAGAAACAAACCCTATTACATCCCACACATTTTCAATAAATTGGACCCTAACATATTAAACTATCAAAGCAAAGGAATTTTGAAAAAAGAATTAAAACAAGTACTCGTAAATTCTTACAAAAATTAAAGTTTCTCACAGACAGCTGTTAGACGAATAGGACATAACTATTAAATATTAAAATACTAAACTAACTTAACAGCGGATTTTATTGTAAGTTAATTCATTTTTGTACATATTTAACCATTTTGTATATATTGTGTAATTTATTATGTATTAAATGTATTATTTATTTATTTATTGTATGTATTGCAGCTCTCACAAGTTTTTATTTAAAACTTCGAGCTTTTGAAAATGCAATAAAATTTATTATTATTATTATTATTATTATTACATAACAGCATTTTTAAACTTAAACCAGAGTTTAAAAATTTTGTTTGATAAGTAGTTAAATAAAAAAACCATGAAAATGTTACCATGAAAATATTAAATAATAATAAAACAAGCTATTGAGTTAATTTATGTATTTATGGTATTTCTTTTAATAAATATTTAATAATTATTTGTTAAATTGAAAAGAAGTAGGCTAAGTTAGTTGAAAGTTTTTGTGTGTATGTAATTTTTTTCTCTTCTCTTTTTTTTTATGTTTTTCATTGAAATGTAATGTGTTGTGTTTGCTGCTCACACAAGCTTATCATTACACAAAATAAATGGATGAAAATAGACGATCTGACTATCCAGCTTTCTTTGTTCTAATTCGGCAATGTACGTTTAGTATGTCTTCATACATCACACAACAAATAGTTAAAGTCTGCATAAATATATAAACATTTTAATAAGGTTTCTAGGGTGCAAATTGCGATCATTGCTTGTATTAGGTATACAAACACCTAATTCAAGTGTATTCAAAATTTAAATAAAAAAAAAAAAATAGACGAGTTAATCTAGCGTATGGTTTCTATTACACACAATAAAATCTGCCATGTTATGTTTTCTCTGTGTTCTAAACTTTTGGTACGTTTTTTAGTTCATGATGCTTCCTGCGGCAATGCAAGAGGAAACGTCATTAACAACGACAGCAAGTGGCTAATAAACTACGTTAAGGTATTTCAGCATCAGTGCTAATTACGAATTGGTGATGGTAAAAAATAAGTAGATCTTAATTTTAATAAATAAATTTTGTTTTCTGTCAGCTAAATGCAAGCTGTAAAATATTCAAAGAAAGTGTTTTTACCATGGTAACATTGGCAACAAATCTACGTGGATGCTTTGGAATGGTATCATTTGTTAAAAACGAGTGCTCGTATTAATTAAGGACTGTTTTCCATTTGTCTTCTGTAATCTCCCTGTTGGCGATTTCTTATAAATCTTTACCACCAGGGGATTTCAGACTAGCATTTTAGCCTCCAAGAAAGTGCTACGCATTCCGTACAGTACCCTAACTAACATTGTTACATTGAGCACTGAACACCCTCAATAAACTTTGGACGTTTTGCAAGTCACACAATTATGTTCTTTGTTAAGAAAAGATTGAACCATTCAAATGTAGCTTTGTTAATTTACAAAAGAAGAGTTTTTTCGTAGTGCTCTGACATTTGAGGACCAATAATGAGAATGAACAAGGACCTTACCTTGACTAAAGTTTTCTGAATGTTTTGATTCAGTATTAATGATAAAATAGTTTTATGCAAAACTAGTAATGAAATAAAACTTTAAAATAATTCATTGCAAATACTAAATTATATTGAAATAATGACGATATTCTTATTATCCGAATTATTTTAGGCTGAAATTATAATCTGCTACTGGTATTTATCCATGATTCATAGTTTTGAATACATATATTGTAGATCAGACCTAAACCATGAAGCTGTTTTGAAATTTTGTATTATGCATTAACCTTCCTGAAATGTGTTTTTTTTTCGAATTCATAACTCTAATGCGTATCATTGTAAATTTGGAATCCAGAATAGTTGCAGAATTCCGACGAAGCATACATTCTGCTAATGGTTAAAATGTAAACTTTTAAACCCCTCCCCCCAAATTAACAATTTCATTGGTTTTTTACACTTCCCAATTTCGTTCTCGCAATTCAACAAGAAAATTATATTTCTTCATCGCCTATTTGCCACTACAGAAAATAAACTGATTATAAAAATTGGAAATTTTCTATGGGGCCTATTATTACAGATATAAACTTCATTTGAGGGGAATTCATTGGAGAACGTTGTTGTGAATAAGAAGCGCAAAAGTAGCATTTAATCTGAATTCTCAATTTTGAAACCTCAAATCGCCGTAGCATTTTGAAGGTGATTACATAAAGTGAATGTCTGCAGCAGATGACGTGTTTACTGTTTATACCACAATATAAAACCGTAGTATGCCTTAATTTAAACTGTCAACACAAGTTGCATGAATGAACACTTTCTAATGCAGCTCTCTAAAATTATTGAGAGCTTTGCAATTATTTAATTGCTCTCTTCACATCCATATTAACTCCTTCGAACCCTTATGTGTTGGTACTTTTAAATTGTAGGTGTCTTTTGCAGTATGTTAAATAAATACAGATACAAACCTATTTACTTTGCCTTTTGGACTTAAATGGCAGACTGCCTGAGTAGGGAATCGAACCCATGACCTTTGAAACCAAAGGCCGGAGTCCTAGCACTCAGCTAAAAAAAAAGGCCATGTCAATGGCTCAGTGCTAGGACGCCGGCCTTTGGTTTTAAAGGCCGTGGGATCGATTAACCACTCCGACAGTCTGGCATTTAAGTCCAAAAGGCAACGTAAATAGGTTTGCATCCGTATTTATTTAACACTTATTGAGCCCAATTGGCTTTATGTCCCGTTTTTGCAGTATGTTACAGATATGTGCCTTTAAATTTTCTTCAATGGTCGTGTAAGTAAAACATTATAGCAATGGCATCTGCATCAACAATTTCACTCGTTTGATTTTTTTAAATCCTATAATTAGCAATGATTGTTAGAAAAAATGGAATTTGTCGAATTAAAGCTCCTTTCAACTATATCTTGGGACACATTTGCTAGGAAATACCTAGGATATTTTACATGCCACAATCGACTTGAGCACAAGTGCATTTCTGGTGCCCATCTTTTACAGAATGCATAGGAGGTGCGTTTTTGGAGGCATTCGGGCGACATATGCAGTCGTGTATTGAAAGCTGTAACAAGTGCATTGTCTCATACCTATGATGTACTTCTCTTATCAAAGGTGGATTTGGTTCTATTGCGGACGACCTCACATAGTAATACCTTAATAATGATTTTAAATCCCAAACACCATATGGGCTCCTTATTTTGTTGGGTACATATCGTACAAATCCAGAGGAGTTCCTGTGTGGATAGAGAGAGACTCCGTCTCTTTTTAAAGAAGACGATTTTCTTTGCAGTGTACAGTCCACCTGCATGCATAGTATGCTGAACTATGTTACTAGGTAGGTGGTCCATAATTATTAAGGCTAAGAAGGTCTATGATTCCCTTTCATATAGTGAGTCTTAATTTTTCTGTGGGCTTATAGTGTGTTCCCAAGGTATGTTTTCTCTTATTTGGTGAAGGTGGGTTTAGGGCCACTCACCCATGTCAATGGCCATTTATGAAAAGTGCAAGCCGGCTTTCGGCCCATCGGAAGGTTGACATCCTACCGAAAGTCATATCTTAGCCTTTCAGCTCTCGTCCACGGTTATTCTTTTTTATTTTTTTTTGATTGCAAAAAAGTTCTGTGGTTGCTTGTGCAAATTGTTGTGTCTGACGAATTTATACACTCAGGCTCCCCCCAGGCTTTCTTAAGCATGGCTGAAATGTGTGTTCTTGTTTGAGACGTGTGCTTTGTTGGTCAGAATTTTGTTCTCTTCACATACTCTAAAAGTGCAGTGCAGCACATCAACAACGTTTATGTATGCAACTTCTTGGATAAGTCAATACAAAACATATCCTAGTGTGATTACTGTAAAACATCAACATTGATATCAACAGCAACACAGAAGAGGACCCACAAATATTTTGTCCCAGACGGCATAAACTACTGAAAGTGTGGCCCTGAAAGTGTGGCCCTGAAAGTGTGGCTACAGAAGGTTGTGGACATTATTCCTTGTGGGACAAATTAATTTTGGACTTTGTTACATGGTGCACTAGATCCTTGTGTAAGTTTCTGGATGAAAACACTGGAAAAATGTTTTCATTACTGACATAAGGAATACGAACCATACATATTTGGTTCCAAGCAGATTATTCTCCCAAATTTTGTGGATTAGTGAGAGTAGTTTCGTATGGCTCTTGGTCCGTTTGAAAACTACCAGTTGCATGGTTTCTTCCATTCGGGTCTTGTTCCATAGGCTGCAAGCTATAAATCTCCGTCTTTTCCCTTTCGCTCCATCACTTCAAGGTTTTGTACTTGTCATTTTTTTTTAGTTCTTCAGTCCATGCTTTTAATAAATGTGATTTCGCCCATTTCGCTCCATGAACGCGCTTTTTTTAATAATATTTTTTCCAGCTTTTTTGCTACATGCTTTAGATCTCTTTCTTTTCTCCTAGAGAGACCCATCACCCCCATTATTCCGCTAGTCCTATGTTTGTAGCTCTTATGTGTCTTTTGCTATGATTACCAAATTACGGCTAGATTGTTTTCATTACAGGCACGAATGACCAATGTCTTGCCGTGTACTTCTCTTTCTTTCTTTGGTTATTGACTAGCTAATACCAATTCACATAAGCATAAAGATGATAACTTTGACAGCCTTCTTTAAGGCAATGATCGAGCAATTTTTTAGCCGAATTATTCATTGAGAAACTTTAAGGAGCCCTCACAACAACACACAAAGAAAGAATACAGGAATTACTCCCGACGTTATTGACAAACTACAATTCTTCTAAATAATTGTTCATGTAGTGAAAATTTTACCCTTTCAATCTCTTTCCATTATACTGTGCAAAAATATTTCCAACCTTCCCCTGCCCAAGAGAAGTGTCAAATACATCGACCTTCTTTCCTCATTCTTTGTTAACACTGAAGAGAGAAATATTTTGAGTAAACTGGTAATTGTCTAGATTGTTTAGACCATTTTTGCTGGTTGTAAACAGGAAACAGGTTTTTGTAGCAATATTTTATGGAAAAAGCCTTTTGCTGTACAAAATAAAAATAAACATCGCACTAGGCATTTACCCATCTGCCTCTTGCATGCCAATATTAGTGTATGGCCATATATGGCCTTCCAGATAGTGGGTTTGCAGTAAGGTTAAATTTGTATACAACTCCTATATTTATTCCCGAATTTTCATTCTGTATAAATATACGTCTGTACGAAAATACGTACATTCTGTTTGAAAAAAAAAGCAAAATTGAGGTCATCGACTTTATGATTTTCTGATTCCTCGCTGCTTTATCAGTAATATTTATACACTCATTTAATAAACAGGCCTTTATAGTTATCTGTTGATTTGTATCTCAACTACACAGTAACTCCTTATTTGTTCAATGTTTTCATTCATTGTTGCTCCTCATAAATTTTCTTTTTTTACATTTAGATGTAGCAAGAACTGATCTGTTTTTTCACCGGAGACTGCCTGTGACCAACTGAAGATATCCTGTATTTTAGCTATGTCTTAATGTATTGCATATTTAACATATTTGTAAAACCATAACATGTTTAAGTAATTATTCCTAATTTCATTGCAATAAAAATTATCGTTTAACAACAGTGTTTCCCATTTTAATGCCAAGAAAACTTGCTAACTTCTAAACTCTATAAATAAAAATGCGAACCTGTTCCTGAACCTTAAGAACAGTATCCCTGCATTAGTGGTTCATTGTTCCAGCACAATAACAAGCCAGTCACTGCATAAGTGCGAATATTATGCCAGTATCATGGAATATTTTCGTGGTCATTTTTAGGTAATCCAAATTCAAAGGTCAACAAATGAGTGCACGATTCTGAGTATTTTAATCTTTATCTAAAAAAGTAAAAAAAGATAATTATCGTTTAACTGCAGTGGTTTACGTTTTAATGAAGAAAAATGTTAATTAGAAAACTCTATAAATAAAAATGTGAACCTGTTCCTGAACCTTAAGAACAGCATCCCTGCATTAGTAGTTCAATGTTCCAGCACAATGACAAGCCAGTCACTGCATAAGTGCGAATATTATGCCAGTATCATGGCATATTTTCGTGGTCATTTTTAGGTAATCCATGTTCTATGGTCAACAAATAAGTGCACGATTCTGAGTATTTTAATCTTTAGCTAAAAAAGTAAAAAAAGAAAATTATCGTTTAACTACAGTGGTTTACGTTTTAATGCAAAAAAAATTGTTAATTTCAAAATTCTATAAATAAAAACGTGAACCTTGTCCCGACCTTAAGAAACAGCATCAAAAGCAATAATAGAACAGCCCATCTCCGGATTAGCAGTTCGATGTTTCAGCACAGTGAAAATCCGTTCTTCGTATACGTATGAAAATGTAGCCAGTTTAATCTTATATTTTCTTGGTCATTTTCAGGCAATGCAAATTCTGAGGTCTACAAAAAAGTGCACAATTTAATATTTAGCTAAAAAAGTGAAACCTTACTACAGGATAGAAGTTGTCCGTTCCCCCATGTATCACACACATTCTCTTTTCCTATTCCCGCTTGTCCCGTGCACTCGACGAGTAGGTTTAAGTAACAACAGGATGCCGATACTCCAGCTTACACAAATACCGGTCTAAGTAACAGAAACAAAACACACATTGTCTGTCCCTACAGGGTTCTCAAGGAGGGCTGCAAACAAAGTTAAGCATAGTATAATAGACATAATATAATAGACAACAAAATATAGGACACTTATCTTCCTTTGTTTCAGTCCTTAAGAATGATCCGAACGAGCATAGACAATTTTGAAAGTCTGACATTATTAACCTGCAATTCGGAGTGTAGGTCTTTTTTTTATGCTGTATAGTAGCCTAGATTCGTTTTAAATGTTATGAGTGATAAAGTCTCGCAAACATAAGCAACTTTTCAGTTCATGAAATTTTTTATTTCTTTATTTTATTTCTGTAGTGTATACATATAACCACTAAGAAGCCATGGCTGTGTGAGTGAGCTTTGTGTTTAATCAGATTTAAACTACAAACCCAGTAAATCTAAGAAAACTAATGAATAAAAGAGAAATAGCAAAAAAAAAAACAGAGATTACTTTGATGAAAATACAACTAATATAATCACATTCTTAATACAAGAAAAATGGGTATTTATAACAAAATAGAGAGAAAAAATAAAACAAAACAAAATACCAAAAAAATTGTTTTCTTATTCCCCTTTTCCCTTTCACTTTTAACGCGAATTCAACAATTTAATTTGTAATCTCCTTACTCCTTTTTACCTTCCCAAGTTTTTCAATTCTCCACATAATATTTTCAATAAAGGTAAGACGTAAAATGGAAGGTCAACCATAAAACAGTTTAACTATTTCCCGGTACAGACAAAAGTAGAAAAAACTCGAACCAACCCTATTAATTTTTAGGGATTTATGTGTGTATAGATTTTAGGACTATACAGCATACAAAAAAATTACGTTAATAGACAACTTGTTGGCCTGTTCCAATGAATCAATTTGACAAACTCACGGGGAACTTCAACATGGAATGGTCTATAGTAGGCTATCCAAAAACGGTTCGTAGTATTTAACCTCTGTTTCGTAGCACTTCATTTTAGCAGCTAAACGAAGTATAGAAAGCACTTATCAGAATTTTCAACGTTTACTATGTCCTCATTTTTCTTACGTAAGGCAGTTGTCAAGAACAAGTAAGAACTAGGAAGTAATGGTTCGATTTTTGCTACCTTTACAAGCATACCCCAAACTTTTGAAATTACCCAACCACTACCTTTTCCAACGAAAGAGTCGATGGATTGTATTTTATTATAGGCCTTTTCCAAAAGTTCCAACACATCACACTCGTCGTATAAGGGTGTGAAGTAGAACCAGAAACCCAATCGAATAGTGTTATAGTCCTAGATTAAATTTATGGCTGATCATTGTTGAATCTTACAGTTGGTCAGCTGATCCAAGCAAGTAGTAATAAAAAATTCGAGTGGGCAATTGAGTGGAAGTAGTGTTTGAGATGGGTCGGTACTTTTTACCTTTTTAAAATTCAGTGCTTATTATCTTTTGCCAAAGTGCAGCTTATTACTACCCCTTCATTATCTTTCAACTCATTTTCAAAGAGCACTCTGGTCGAAGAGCGGCTCGATGCTCGGAAATATAGCGGATTAAATTTTGCCGTTTTGTATGTATATTGCCACAGTATGTACACGTAAAGGATGAGTTTGAATTCATTTTTCTTTTTTCTGGGAAAAAATTATCCATTCATTCTTTTTATTATGTATATGAAAAAATATTTCGAGGCTTCTGTAGATTTAAATTATTTTTAAATTGGTACCATTTCAAAAAAAGACTACTTTATTTTTTTTTATTTTAATATTTTAATATTAATTTTTTGTACCCTAATAGAGAGTTACTACAACCCACTAGGGGAGTTACTGCCAACGAACACAAGGGGAGTTCCTCCAATTCTGTACTTACCATGAGTGGGTTCCCTAGTCATACGCGCCATTAAGCCTCAACCCCCCCTAGTCATATAGTGCATGTAGCACTGCCCAACTGCACCAAAGCTGGGAGGCCGTGTTGTTCAGTGCAGAACTGCATCTTGACTGACATTTGTTCGTTCTGGATCTACTTACGTAGAGAAAAAATTACCCACAATGCATAATTTTTCCCCTTTGTCTTGATTGGTTGGATTCCCGAAACAAACCATTTTTTCCAAGGGGTGTTCCTTTTTTCTCTCTTTCTCTGTGACGTCACTTACAGTCATGTGACCTATGACGTCAAAAAGGTCAAAGGTTAGAAAAGGTCAAAGGTCAAGCGGATATATTTTATTGACAATGTGCCATTTTTGTTGGAAAGAAAACCTAGTCAGTGGGAGATTTTTACTTGAGTGTGAGGCTTACTTATGAAGGTCAAGGGTCGAGAGGTTTACTTGAGTGAGAGGTTTACTCGAGTGGGAGGTTTACCTGAGGTGAAAGTGGGCGGCCATCTTGGAAAATGGCCGCACTTCCAGTTTAGATGGACGCCGACTTCTTGGATGAAGTCGCTTCCAGTTTACAAGGACGTGACTGAGAGACAGCAAAAGGACTTTAAAAAGTTGGCAAAAAGCATCCTCCTCCAGATTGGCGAAAAGAGGCTTCAATCTTGGATAACGTCACTTCCGGTTCTCACTGGGGGAGACCATCTAGGAAAATGACATCTCTCCCAGTATTCATGCATGGTCGCCGCCATTTGGAATGACGTCAATTCCTGTATGACGTCACTTTTGGTCCAAAGGTCAAAGGCGAAGGGGGTACCTGCCTGAATATTGCCTTTTGACACTACTAACAATAATTATCACCGAAGCATTAAAATGAAGACTATTAGGTTAACGAGGCTACTACAGGATAGGTTTACGTTAATCTTTACAGTGGGATGGTGGGTTTCGAACTGGCGATCCTGTGAGACTGGCTTTAAAAACGCACATTTTCACACTTGGATACAATACAAAATGGACTCAGGAGATAGCCTATGTGAGTGTCAGAAACGACAAACATCCCATTAAATCCTATAAGGTTAAAGACTGGCTCGGCAAACCTACAATATAGTTACAATAAAGTTATTTGACAGCAGGTGCACATAGGTACGTTACAACGACTACCTCATGATTCAGACGTCCGTGGTTTTAGCATTTCATTAGCCATGAATGAGGACCGGCTGGACCGTGACAGTATAAACGATACTCGTTTGTACGGCATGGACACATTAAGTACCACTGATTCGAATGATTTGACCTGTTGCCGCTTTCTGTCAGTGAAGTGCTTTAGTTACAGCCCAACTGATATGCTGATGCTCTTTTCCCAGAAACTCTTTTTTGGTATGCAAACGTGTTGGCCTATTTGCATTTGACTTTAAAACCTTATGATTGGCAGTGTGGCAATTTAATAGGTTACTTAAAATGTTTTAAACTGAGAATGTGCCTATAATTTTATAACAGCAATTAACCAATGGGGAGCCAATAAATGGCAGCCACCAGCCAATCACGCCTCTTTAACAGCGATTAAACGACCACACGGTATTTTATCAGATTAAATTGTCAGCCTCAGCTCTCCATCTTAGTTTTTACGGTCGACTCACGTGCTATCCTGTTTACCGAAGTATAATGAGCATTTGAAAGAACTACATTTGGTAGGCCTAAAGCAATTTCTAAATGTAAACGACGTACCTGATAGAAAAATGACACATTGTTTGAGTTCCCTGCGATGTACGTTTAATCTTTGGTTACCATGGTGACAGAAAATAGGCAGCCCAAGTCTATTAGGCCACTCTCATTATGTTAGGTTAGGCCTATCGCCGCTACTATGAAAAGCGTAGTGGTAAATATTGAATACAATACGCTGTACTTGAATTAAAGGGAAATAGTACAAAATAAATTAATAGTAATTGTCGTAAAACTTTGTATTGTCATGGAGCATATTACATTTTAAATATAAGAAAAACATTTCCATTAAAAATAAAACACGTATTTACTTTGGTTGAAGCGCTCTGACCAGCTACTTAGTCCAATCACGGCGAGTTACTATCGGTTTTGGTAAATTCTTGTCGGATCATCAAGGAAACAAAACTGCTTTATTTAAGAAGGCGACGGTAGAAATATCATTCCTAAAAACATCACTTGCATTCTTTCTGCCGTAGTCTCTATCGCCAGTTTTACGATTACTGATACGCGTTGCAGGATATCTAAAACGTACTATTTTGTGTAGTAAAATGTACACTATTGCTTGTACTTTCATCATATAAAAAAATTCGATTGCAAACACTAAGGCCCTTATTAGCAACTATTTTCCTCGATTGACAGAGTTGGTATGGTCATTTTTCGAGTCTTGCTGGCTTAAAATATTTGCTGGTACGAGTAAGATTTTGGCAGGTTTCGAAAAATGTAGTCCATCTGGTGCCATTAAATTTCTTCCGGATAGAACTGCGTCCTAGAGAGAATGGTAACTTATATTTTCTGTTTTGAACAGTGTCATGATATGCCCATTACATTGGACTAGGAAATTTTGCATTGGAATGAAGGAGTTTAATTCCATGTCCAATCATGTACGTTTTAAATTCGTAAGACATCCTGGTCGATTCATTATCCGTGTGTAGAGTTAGCAAAGGTTGAAGTATTTCGTTCACACGTTTGAGAATTAGAGTGTAGAAATACTATACTTAATACTTGTGGCTTGTTATTAGGGGAAAATTGAAACAATTATTGCCGAGAATAATCGTTGATAAACCTAAGAAGAAACCCTGTATTACCGTAGGTCGGCACACGAATCGGCCCGGTGTAGTAAGCATGCATAATTTGCGTAACACGACTACACCGAAGAAGGGCAACTGTGGAATAGCGAAGTGGTTGATTTTTACAGGCTTTGTATGTTGCACAAGGTTCCTGTGGCATCTCTCCGAAAAATACTTCATGGAGAAGATTTTCATATTAAGTCTGCTAGTGGATGCCCATAATCTCCGTACTGGAAGGCCATTAGGCAAATGTTTGGTGTTGCTTGTAAATTGTGAAAGACACAGTCGAAACTTCAGGCTCTTGACGTGGCAAATAAAGACTGATAGCTGTGTTTCACATACGATGACAGTTCCATCTTGGCAAAACAAACAAATAAATAAAATGAAATACAACAAAATAAATAGCATATATTAACAAATCAAATAATAAATTAATAATAAAATAAACAACGTAAACTAAAATGTAACACGAAAATATTAAGACTTAATATTATTAATAAGTACAAATTAAAAGTTTTTATGAATTTGAAACTTTATACAAAAACACACAATTCCAAATTCCAACACAAAATCCAATCAGTTAAATAATGGAGCCAAATAAAACAAATAATCAACGTTAAGAAAACCGTATACAAACCTTATGATCTCTTCTGTGCCGGATATCGCCGACTGTCTTGCGTCTGCGTTTGCGCGGGTCTCGAGTGATAACCATTATGATCCTGGTTTCCTCAGAATAAAGCGTAGAGAAAAGGCTCACTCTCTAGACTTTCGCTCCGACGGGCTAGAGGAGTACAATTTACCGTTTACCAGGCAGGAATTTGTTTCAGCTTTGTCCAAGTCGCATGACTCCGCCCCAGGGCCTGATGATGTTCACTATCAGCTGTTGAAACATCTGCCTCTTGCCTCCCAGCAGTTCTTGCTGGAGATGTTCAACCGTGTGTGGGCAGAAGGCTCTGTTCCGGCAGCGTGGGGCAGCAGTAGTCATCCCGATTGTGAAACCGGGCAAAGACCCTACTGCTCCTTCCAGTTATCGCCCAATCGCTCTGACTAACTGTGTCTGTAAACTTATGGAACGGATGGTCAGTGAGAGGTTGGTCTGGGTGCTGGAATCACGCGGATTCTTATCTGCGTCCCAGTGTGGCTTTCGACATTTTCGGTCAACCATCGATCATCTGGTTGCCCTTGAATCGGATGTGAGGGAGGCTTTTCGCCTGCGTCAACATCTGGTTCAGGTTTTCTTTGACTTGGAGAAGGCTTATGATACGACCTGGCGTTATGGGATTTTCCGTAATCTCTATAACTGTGGCTTGAGGGGACAGATGCCACTGTTGCTTTCCGCTTACCTATCAGGCCGTTCTTTTCGTGTTCGTGTCGGGGCGACTCTTTCCCGCCCGTTTGTCTTGGAGAATGGTGTGCCTCAAGGAGGTGTTCTTAGTGTCATCTTGTCTGCTATAGGGTTCAACCCCATTGCTCAGCAAGCTGCTGTTCCCCAGTCATTGTTTGTCGATGACTTCGGCCTGCGCTTTCGGGCAGCTCGCATGCAGACCTGCGAGCGGCAGCTACAGCTGGCGATTAACAAAGTCGAGACCTGGGGGGTCTGGTGTTCGATTCCAGGTTATCTTGGCTTCCACACTTGTGCCAACTTAAAGACAAGTCTTTGCGGGCACTTAACATCTTGCGGGTTCTGTCGGGCACTTCATGGGTGCCGATTGCGCTGCCATGTTGCGCCTCTACAGAGCCCTTGTCCGCAGCAAACTTGATTATGCGTGCATGGTGTATGGTTCGGCTAGTGACTCGACTCTCCAGATGTTGGACACTGTGCATCACAGTGGCCTGCGTGTGGCGACTGGGGCATTTCGAACTTCTCCAGTGGTCAGCCTCTATGCTGAGGCCTCATAGCTACCTTTGGCCATTCGTCGGCGGAAGCTGGCCATTCAGTATGCTGTGCGTTTACGTGCTGTGGAATCCAGTCCTGCTTGGTCCATGGTTTTTTGGCCAGACTTGCGAGTCGGTAGACGCAGGGTGGGTAAGGGTGATTTCCGCGATAGGCTCCAGCAGTCCTGTCAGGAGATAGCCTTTGAAATGCCCAGCGTCTTGAGGCTTGGGGGATGCCAGTGGCCCCTTGGCTTGTCCCAAGTGGCATTTTCATTTTCGCTCTGGCGTCCCTCCCGAAGGGTTCCACTCTACCAGCAAGGTACTTACAGGAGTTCCGGTTGCTGTGTTCTCAGTACGCCGGTTATCAGCGGCTGTTTACTGATGGGTCGAAGTCAGACACTGGCGTGGCTTGTGCTTGTGTTTGTAAGGGAGTAACGGTTGCCCATCGCCTTCCATCAGGTTATTCTGTGTTTTCTGTAGAGCTTTTGGCTCTCGGTTTGGCGGTGGAATGGATCCTTGGCCTTCAGGGCACGCATTTCATTATCTTTAGCGATTCCATGAGTGCCCTGGAGTCCTTGGCGAATTACAATCCACGGAACCCCTTGACACAACGTGTCCAAGCTTTGCTTTCCCGCTTGCCTGGCCAGCGGAAAACCGTGCTTTTCTGCTGGATCCCAGCCCATGTTGGGATAGGAGGAAAAGAGCAAGCGGATTCTGCAGCAAAAGGGGCTCTTTCTGGCCCTCTCGGAAGGGATCTCAGCCTTGTTTTCTCGGCGGCCTTTCCAACTCTGCGTCTGAGGTTACACGCTTTTTGGCAAGCCTCGTGGGATGGACAGCATGGCAATAAATTACGAGCTATTAAAGGCACTGTTGAGGAATGGTACTCGGCGTGTCGCCGCAGTCGCCGTGAGGAGGTGGTGTTGGCCCGTTTACGCATTGGTCACACTCGACTTACTCATTGTTTCCATTTGCGGGGGATTGACCCTCCTGAATGTTATTGGTGTCGGCGGCCACTTACGGTCCGACACTTCCTTGTTGATTGTTGCCATCTTGATGGGTTTCATCGTCGTTTCCATCTTCTGCATGACATTGTGCGTCAATTGGGCGATAAGTCTGTCCTCCTGTCCGGTGTTTTTCAATTTTTGCAGGAGGTACAGATGTATGACAATATTTAGATTAGGGGTTTGAATAATATCTCTGTAATGTGTGGTGCAGTGGCAACCCGGACTACTGCACTGTGACTGGGGGTGGCGCTAATGACCTAGCTGTCGACGCGCCATTAAGCCTCATCTCCCCCCCCCCCCCGTATACATTTTTTATTATTTTAATTACAAATTATATTAAATTAAATACATAAAAAACCTAAAATACAAATAAAACTTAGGTAATGCTGAAAGCTAAATAGCGAGAAAGAGAAGCCATGAAAATTTTCAATGTGAGACAGTTAGTGAACACGCATCCTTTCAGCCAAAAGAGAGAATGTTCACACCCATACCTCGTATACTGCCCAGTACACCAAAATGCTACCGTAAGCCCACCTCTCCTACTCCTAATGCCCATTTCCTCAAGCCAGCATCTCTGCCATTTCTTACGTCCACAATCCAGAACTGAAACACGCACCCAGTCAATCTTAGATTACTAACAAATAAATAGGCAATGTAATTACGTTGCATCTGTGTAAACTTTAATTATCAGTGAGTACCAGAATGTGAAGATCACCTGAGAATATCCGTAACCGTATTCTAAGTAACACGGAATCACTACAATCCATCCAAAACGGCGGATCAGACATATACTGACAACATGTTGCTGCGTTTTTATTTGTAAGTCTCATTTTTAAAATTATTACCACAGCAAAAAGTTTATTGGACGGAAATGAAATTTTTTTGGCTCAATGTAGTTGAGGCTTGTTTTGCGTGACACGAGGTAACTTCCTACGTTTTCACTACTACAACGCAACTAGACGTAGATGTTATTACCTAAATTACTACTTTCACAATATAAACTTTAAAATAATTTAATTCTGTTTGTTTTCCAATAAAGCATATCCATTAAAATTATACATTTAACGATGCATCTTTATGACTAAACTGAACAGCAGCATGCTCTTGAAGTGCCGGTTCTTTGTGTACTTGAACAGGTGAACTTAAACCTACTGTGCTAGAACATTTAAATCAAACATATAGTTCCGATAGAGCAAACCTATTATTTTTACCAATACAATTTAGTCGAACCGGGAGTTTTGACCTATGATCTGTCTACGTGACCTGTACTTGGCAGCGAACTGGAAATAAAGCAGCCGTATTTTCGAAAAAGTGGTGAAGAGCCTATCACGTTTGAGCGATCATGAAGACCAGTTGGCTTTCAGGATGTGTACGTATTTTCAGGGCTGTTCACAAGGGTGACAATTATGTTGTAAAATACAGTTTATGGTTCGAACCGGTAAAGTACATGTGTCATTTATCCGTATAAAAGTGATGGTATTGGAGGGAAATACATCAGACTGGCTTGAGTTAACTTACTACCATGTATGCACCTCTCTTGTTTGTAGGCTTGTGGGTATTCAGCGGCAACGTTTTGGGAAAAACTCCAATGGAACGGGTGGGCCTGCGTGTTGGTGGGAAAGATACAGGTTTAAATGTTAATCTCTTGGAAAATGTAGGCAAAACCGATTTTACACATTGCTTCAACGTTACGCTTCAACAATCAAAGAACAAAGGTGGCTTGATACCAAAGGTTTCAACCATAGTAAAAGGCGCCAAAAAAGAGATTTTAAATGATAACCACGGAGATATTGAAACAAAGAATGGCCATTTAATTTTGCACAATGGAGGAGTTTATCTTAAAGATTCTCCAATAATTGGGAAATTACAACGTTGCTGTGTTATTTGGATGAGTTCATCAAAATCATTCCGCGCATATTTTGATGGAATTGAAATCTTACACGGAACTGGTGTAATTGGTCACAAATTAACCGACAAAATAAAAATTAATTCGCAAAAAGTTGAAAACAATCTAATTGGCGATATGAAAGAAGTGAAATTTTGGAATCGAATTCTCACTGAAGAAGAAGGTAAGCAAATTCCTATCTGTAATCGTCCCTAATAGTACATTGTGGGATAATTGGGATCTTTTACCTAAATCATATACAAAACTATTACAAAATTTTATTACGAATTACTAGTACTATTACTATTATTAATTCGAAATAAATATTATCTTAAATTATTTTATTTCTATAAGCAGAGAGAAACGTTATCAGTAATGAACAAACATGATACATTCGATATAAGGTATTGGTTATTTCATTGAGAAAACCGAAAATTAGCCAACTTTGAAAAGAATTGATGTCCTAGATCTCAACAGCAAACTATATCAATAGCTGAAATGCTACCTCAATATTAGCCTTTTTCCATCCCTCTGTGACACAGTTTTTCCACGTTCATCCAAGCCTGTGTAAATGTTGCAAGGATTATTTTTCCATATAATAGCAACGATTTTAATAGCGTGAGTCGTTTAATTTATAACAGCAATTTATCAATAGATAAATATTCGTTTCAGCCATTCATGCCCTTCGATTGTTTTAAGGTATCGGTTCTAGAAATGACGAATTTCAGGGTGCAGGTTGGATAACTGTTATGACGAATAATTATGACATTATATTTTAGCCGTTAAACACTCTAGGATGATGAGTCCACTTCTCGCGTGGGGGTAGAGACGTTCGAAGTAACCAATGACTTGCAGAATGAGCTTTAGTACTTTAGTCTGGATAAGATAAGGCTTGTTGCGATTTAAACATTGGCGTAATGCACATTTGTCCTTCATGAGTGTAAGAAAATAATGTTAATGACGTTACTTTGGGAACTAATATTCACCGACAAAATTCAAGTTGCAAATGAAAATTCTGGAAGCATTGGACTTAGTTTTCCTTTTTTCTTTAATTATGGACTGAAAAGACGGGTTTGGGCTTGCATTCACTGAAGTCAAATTCGCCACAATCAAGTTCATATTGGAAACTTTATCCATGGGGTTGAATTGTCCCATGTTTTGTGACCCGATTGTTGCCCAAACTTTAACTTTGGTCCCTAAGCCGACGACCGGGGCAAGCCGGAAGCCGGGGAAGCCGGAATACAAGGTCTCAAGAACATCAACATTGTCAGTATTCGTTCAACCAGACCAGCTTACAGTTTCTCAATAATATAATTATTCAATTCAACTTCATTCAACCTATAGTTCGAACTAGCGTGGTATCTGATCGCTTTCAACCTCTTTCTTTTTTAATTGATGAAAGTATTCAACTCAAGAGATTTTTTTCTCGGCATAGACCCTCGGACATTACTCACTCAATCAGGTTGCGCTCCGCATTAGGAAGGGGGAGGGGGGTTTGCGCGGGAAGAGAAAACATTGTAAAACCACTACTAACCACAATTACCGGCAACACACTGCCAGAAAATGAAACTGCGAATGTGGATTAGCCTAAAGTAAAGAATGAAAAAAGTAAACGGAAAAAAAGCCATGAAAAAAAAGCCACGGAAATAACCGAACGAAACTGTTTACTGTTTTCTTTAGTGTTTTTGTTTTTGTTTTTATAGGTTGGGTTGGGGGGAGGGGGAGTGTGGCTTAATGGGTCGTTGACAAATAGGGCATTAGAGCCAACCTCAGTTTTGCAGATGTGTTTGGGTTGTCACTCCACCACGCATTAAAGATATTAAGCAATCCTAGGTTAGGTAAGAAATGTCACTAGGAAACTGATGTTTCTTCTACTTTTTCCTTCCTTAGCATTTTTTTCCTTGGACTGTTTTCCTTTGGCTATTTTCCTATGGTTATCTTCGACGTTTTTAATTTTTTTTATTTTCACGGCATATTTTTTCTATTGGCTGTTTACTGTACATTCCTTTTTATCTGAGCTATCGTTCTACGGAAATCTTTCTCTTTGGGTGTTTTTTTTCCCAGTGTTTTCCCCTAGGCTTGCCATTCCACGGCTTTTTATTCCTAAATTCAATGTTTCTTGAATGCATTTCTTTAAAACGAAACTGCAAAATTGACTTTAAAATCAACTTTTAAACAAAATAAAATTTAAAACTATTGCTCTATTTATATTTATAACTAAATTGAATAGTTTGCAGATAGGTATTGTCACACATAACGATACTTCTTTTTTGGGACTGAACAAGCCACCACATTTTCTTGGCATATCCTGATTCCACAAATAGAGACTTGCAGTTTATGTGATTGATTGACTTTATTCTGTGTTCAACAAATTTTATTTTTTCAGTTGTAATAGAAGACACAGTATAGTATTTATTTTGTGGTTATTATTATTAGTTTATTGAATTTAACAACTTCGTAATATTTAAGCATTTCCTATAACCAGGCATGATTAATCAATGTAGACTTGTAGTTGCCTCTTCCAACTGTCTGAATTTCATTGTCTAATACTGTACACTAGTATTACGAGTCATATAATACATCGGTCTTTTCCAACTCTAAATGATGTATTAAACTATAAAATAATTGAGCAAAATATAAGGATAAAGTAGTATAAAGTAAAGGATAAAGTGGGAGATATTGACAAGGTAGAACGCGTTCAACACAAATATACGAAAAGCTTACTTAACTTAAAAAACCTATCCTATGCAGAAACTAAACTCGAGTCCCTCGTACTACGCAGGCTTAAAGCAGACCTACATTTGACGTATAAAATCGTTCGGTTTTTTTTTAATGTTGATCTTCCCTTTTTCGACCCTGCTCCGTGCCGGACTACATGCGGACATTCATTTAAACTGGTAGTACATTCGGCTAATTGCGACTGCAGAAAACACTTCTTGTCACTTCGAGTTATATCTCTGTGGAACTCTCTTCCTGACGGAGCGGTCAGGGCTCGTTCCCCGACACACTTAAGGTCCATCCTAAGTTAAGTCTACAGGCTTTATTGAAACGACCAGAATTTTTTTTAAATAGAGACTAAAGAATGAATTAGAAAAAAACTTCTACGGGCCCAATATAAGTGGCTTGCCTTCTGGTAACCCTGCTGTTAATGCGGCAAAATTTTTATTTTTTATTATTATTGTAAAGTCTTCTCTCACAATTTAGAAAGACGGGAGTGTGACTGCTAAAGACTCAGCCTTGTCTGTTATGAAGAATTTTTTTTCTTACTATAGTGTCGACTCATTTGGCTATTGGCGCAACTGCAACGCAAATTTCATGTACTCTTGCATATGCAGCCCTTATTCAAGGGAAAACAGTGATTTGTATCCGTTACCGGCCATAACCGTGCTCATTATCATTTTAATGAGGATTATTAAAACTTTAATTTATTAAAGTTATACTATAGAAAACAATATAAAAGTGACACGAAGCTGTAATCAGGACTTGTCCTTGTCTTTTAAGATCATTAAATACATACACTTTGAAAGCAAGATCACAAAGCAATAACAATTGCAGAATTACTTCAATCAACAGTAAAAGCGTTCCAAAACATAACTTTCCGTTACAGAATTGTTTTCAGCAAATGAAATAATATTCATTAAAAAACCTTTAGTAGCTCACTTTTAATTATGCAGTAGGAATTAATCGTTTACTCGGTCTTCAGTTATGTTAAAAATATCTGATGATGTTTGACAGATACCAGAGCACCACTATTCCTCTAAAAATCATGAAACTAATCCTGGCATGAATATTCAAGTAGGTGTCGGACGTAAAAGTAAAAATCCCAGATCAAAATATGAACACCAAAATCAAAAAAAAAGAAAAAAAAAATATGGATCAATGTGATCCGTGTTCTAAGTGTGAGACACTGCACGCTGCAAAAAGTGAGTTTCACGGTGTGACAACCCAGGCTAAAAAAAGAGACATGCAGAACTCTAACCTGACCACTGGTTTAACAAGTTTATAGATATGGCACGGGGTTTGGGTTATTGTTGAAAACTAGAAAATGAAATCGAAAATGAATTTTCTATGGAACGAAATATCCGTGCAATTCTGATGGTAAGGTTAATATCATCCTTTATACTGCGTTAGTCAATGGAGAGGCTAGAATTGCTGCAAGTGGGTCAAGTGTAAAACATTTTTAAGGCCTATAAAAAATGAGGCCGTGAGGCCTTATTTCCTCATCATTTCCCTATCATCTGGAATTTGTCAACGATGTTTGACAAATTCCAGATGATGAATACGTTTCAAAAGATGAGAAAACCAATTGTTGCATGCTATTCAAGCAGTGGTCTGACTGAAAATTTACAATTGTGATCCATGCTGTAACAGTGAGACTGTTTTTTGAGTCGTATGTGGGAAGTCATACATTTCGTATTTGCCACAGGCAAATTTAACAAACTCGACCCGCTGTCTATGTCACCAATCTCATTCTGCAGGAGAAATATACTAGTGTCACCCTATGTGGTAGTATGGAAAATTGGGTCATCAGAAAAATTGCTTTGTTCACAAGAAACTTAGCTAGAAGAAAGTTCATTAGGCTTAAGAAACAGGAAAGTTCCAAGATTTCATCCTTTTAGCACCCCACTTACAACATCCTTTGGCGTTCTTGATGAACCCTCAACCCAAACAATTTTGGGTCTCCTTGAGAAAAAAGCTTCAAGCCACGTCCAAATACAGTTCATTGAACCGGAAGGATCAAGATTGAATAATAATTAGTGGTGGATGACCAACTCGAAAGCCTTTTCGAAATCGAAAAGTATGACCTCTGTTGAACCCGATGTCAAGTGCATCGGACTAGGCATCGAGGGCTTTCAAATGCTGTAGCATGATTGATCTTCGTGGTAAGTCAAATTGGTTAGGTTAAAAAACTTTGGTTTTCTCAGAGAATTTAAGCATGTTATCCTGAGTAATCAAATTCGTAACCGCAATGGAATCGATGTCAAAGAAATCAGCAGAATTTCCAGAACCTGCCTCTTTGCGTATTTGAAGATTGGGCCACTTTACCCATCACCCAGACTGAGACTAAGGTATTAACTTAAAAGACAGATAAAAATTTAAAACAAAGGGGGTATGTATTTCAAAGTAACAAAGTAATGGATTTCATGATATAGATAAGCAAAATGTTCATTGGTCCTCACTCATATCAGATTTATGATAGGCTCTAGCGGTTTGTTATACATCTCTGACCAATTCACTGTGACTGAGTTCGGCACTAACGACCAAGCTGTTACACTATTAACCTTTAATCGTTTCCAGGATTAAGTTGAATGCACTTTTCAGGAACATTTTACTAAGTATTTATCAAGTTACAAAGATCAGTACTTTTATTATAATTGTAACCTGGCCAAGGTTGCTTATCATTAACCCCTTTTGAAACAAAACAATCGTCCTTTACTTTCACCAATGGAGAAATGGTTCTTCAAGAATCCGTATCAACGTTGCACACTGTAAATAGAGAAGTTCTTGAACAGTCAGCAAGAAGCTTAGTCTAATTTATTTCTTGTTTGCATTCAGGGCAGCCGATTAAACCCAGTGACTTTCATTAATCCCCTGAATATGAAACACTTAGCAATTAGTTTCCAGGCAAGCAGTTTTTCTGGCTGACTTGATAACCTCGACACTCGACAGACGACACTCTTATGAGATGTTTTGTTTGAAAAGATTTAATCCAAGTATTTATTCCCGGTAATAAAAGAAAAGCTTTTCCTCCTAGGTGCTCCGAGGAACTCATTTAAAATTCCAGGAACTACATTGCCCAATTTAAAGTGACCGTAGTTATTTTTCAAGCAGCTAGTAATCATATTTTATGACACATATATTTTTTATTGTTCGTCTTTACTATCATAGAAAATCGAGCTTTCAGAATTGTTACGAGATAGGGAGGAGGGATTGACGCTTACTATATAGAATTAGCACATAACACCTTTTTTGCACAAGCTGCAAATTGCTGAAAAATAGGTGATAGCTTGAATGTTTCTTGAATACTTAAAAACAAAAAAAATAGTTTGAAATATTTTCTAGTAAAGTATACATTCATAAAGGTTTATTTTGTTTTGTATTACAGTAAAACAAATTCAAGACGGCAAATTCCCCGATAATGCTGTCAAGCAGAATGTACCAAGTTGGAAGATATCTGTCGCAACAATTACTGAAATATCACCAAAGATCCAACCACAACCAAATACACTAGGGACAGTAACACGAGCACCAGCGCGAACTCAACCAGCACCAACAAAACCAGCACCAACAAAGCCATCACCAACAAAGCCAGCGCCAACAAAACCAACACCAACTAAAGCAGCTTCATCTCAACCAGCACCAACTCAACCAGGGCCGACTCAACCAGCACCAACTAAACCAGCACCAGAGGTTAAGAGGTAGGCCTGTAGAATGAGGTCAATTTTGAATGAATTGAGGTGGCTGTAAATGTTTGTCAGAGGTCGCTTGAAGAAAGCCTGGTTTCAATCCACTCACGATTATTTAGGAAAATGGCACCAGTAATGATCCTATTCTTCTTGAGTGAATTGCATTAATCGACAATGACTAATACAATTCTTAATTATTTGCTTATAAAATTTCACGGGAATTCATAGAAAGTTGCTGTTTTTGCCTATAACATTATCAATTTGAAAGAACACAATAAGAATACTTATCATTTTTAGTTTTACTTGGCTCAGATTAGACAGATGCGTTGTAGCCAGTTTTTTCCAATTCACTTTAAAATCGAAATAAAAGTCAGTTGGAAAAAGATCACTACTCGTGTCAGGTGCTTTAACCCCAACTCCTATCAAAGAGGCAAATTAAGCAGTTGCAAAAGGGAAACTCTACTCCTCCAAAAGTTTATTGTAATTCTTGTAATTTTTCACAAATTATTGATTTTATGTAGAAAATCTGAATCCATATTCGAAAGGTCTATAGAACACAAATAATGCAAACCGAGACATGGTATACAGAAGTGAATTTGAAGATTTGGCAGCAATTTTGCCTGCATCTCATTTCCACTAATTACCCATTAATTTTATTTAACTTGATCATGTTGTTTCCGCATGTTGTGACAATGTGTTTCCTTTATTCTGTTATGATTTATCAATCTGGTACACTTATTCCGTTCGCAATGCATAAAGATTTTATGTCAAGAATTTGCCCTTATTACCAATTCTGAAAAGGATAATTAATCGGACTACATTTTATAATGATAATGCAAATGCAACACTTTAACAGTATACATAACCTTCCCAGATTTTTGGTTGGTGAGGCAAAGGTCTACTCTACCCTGAAAAGGTATTTCTGCCTTTCAGGAAATATCTAAATATTAAGCGAAAATTGGAATTCTTTCACTTAAACCTTTTTTCCCCAATAACTTTTAATTTTACCATACACTCTGAATGAGTACGTTACAACAGCGTGGAAATAACAGAGCACAATAAATCAGCGGCGTCAAAAGAGCGTGAGACAAAACAGTGCACGACAAAACAGCACACGATAAAACAGTGCAAAGACAAAACAGCGTGACGAAAAAACAGCGTACGACAATATAGCGCAGGACAAAACAGTGTGACGATAAAACAGCGCGCGATAAAACAGCACATGACAAAATAGCGCATGACTAAATAGCGCAAATAATTGTTGTAAAATGCACAAACTTAGAAATTATCATCTGCTGTGGGCAAATTTCTTTATTATTTATTTATAATTACAAATTGTAGATAAGAATAAAAACAATACATTTAAGCTCAGGATCAGCATGTACCCCCCCCCCCCCCTCCCCACACTCCACATATAAAACTAAGTAAAACTAACATTTGAAAAACATAAAATCAGACCTTTAACTGAAAGCTTGGGCAATTTCTGTCTTATTTATTCAGGCCTAAAACTTACTTTTAATTACTACAAACTGTACATAAAAATGATCACCATTCGTTTAGACTTCAGAATCAGTCTTGTCAGAATCATTGTTGTACCACCCCCCCCCCCCCATACACACCAACACTACTACTCGTAAGGAACACTACTGCTTATACTTTGCGACTACCAACATTTAGTCACACCACTTGGCTCTTTTTTTTCCCATATGGGTGACCAGGAACATTAATTGCCGGCAATCTCGAACGAATTAGGGTTGTCCAATAAGGTTCAAATTAAAGATACGGTAAAAAATATCGTCGTCACCTTGCATTTCAAAATGCAGTAGGTGCTTGACCACGAGAAAGACGAGGAAGGCGGTTGAACTTCTTACTTCTACGGCATCTTAGAAGTAAAACTTATCAGAAACCAGTTCACTTCCCAAAAGTAACAGCCGTAACGTTCGCGTGACCCGGAGGCAAGGGGGGGGGGGGGTACAACAATGCTGATGCTGAAGTCAAAATGTATTGTTTAAATTTTATCTACTGTTTGTTATTAAATGTAATTTTTAGGCATAAAGAAAAAGACAGAAATTGCTCACAGCTTTTAGTTAAAGGTCTGATATTATTTTTTCAAGTATGTTTGTTTTACTTCGTTTTATGTGTGGTGTGTGGGGAGCAGGGGGGTACATGTTGATCCTGAAGCTTAAATGTTTTTTTTTCTTATCTACAGTTTGTAATTAATAAATAAATAATACAGAAATTTGCTACAACAGATGTGATTTCTAAGTGTAATCGTTTTAAAACAACTTCTTGCGCTGGTTTGTCGTCACGCTGTTTTGACGCCGCTGTTTTGTCATGCGCTGTTATTTCCACGCTGTTTTGACGGGATACCCACTCCCAAATAAAACATAATAATGGAAATACGTTGCTTACACAATTTTAAGCAATTAAAACACATAAGTTGAAATTTAGTTGGGTTGGTCACAATATTGCCTTGTAGTTGGTATTGTCATGAAAAAAGTTCAACCCCCTAACGTTAAGTTTAATAAGCACATCTCCACTTGGAAACATTTTTAGAATCCTGCGTGAATGAATTAACTGGGTTAGTAATTCTGCTTTGCTTGAAGCTGAAAGATAACGCACTTACGAAATTTCCATTTTTTGTCTGAAACAATTTTAAAAGATTCTTCTTTTTTGTGTAAGTTATTTAAAAACGCTGAAATAGGACCACTTTATGAGATCGAAAATCCAGTTCTGATTCTGAAAAATAGATGCTATTTCCGCCAATTTGCGAAAGAAATTATATCAACATACCAAAACATTCATCAAGTTTATCGTATCAACTGATATTTCAGTCGTTAAAGAAACAACTTAAACATTAGTCTACTTCAGATTTAACAGAAGGTTACAATGGTAAAGTTTATCAGTGAACCTTTTTGCTAACAGGCCTTGAGAATGTGACTTATCAAATGTTCTGCTCAGCTGATAATCACTCCTTTAAAACGCCGAACCATTCTCTAGTTTGCTGATCTTTCACCAGTTTTGTTTTTTGATATGAATCAGACTACCATCTCGAAAGTCCCAGGTTCTTGCTATTATCTCTAATGAAGGTGGAAATACGAAACGCCGTCTATAGGCAATGGGTAAAGAATTCTACGAGTTAATAAATGTGTCCTAATCCCCCACCAGGAAATGAACCCAAGGGACAACTCTACCATTTTCAGTGGTAAGGAGGTCACTTAAGACATCAAAGTCAAGTTGCCCCTATTACTTCCCATCCCTAAAGGCCATACAAACTGGCAGGACTCGTGACACATATAGGAGGATTCGCATTTCCATACATTCATTAAAAAAACTATCGTGGGGGCTTGTGATATTTCGACACCTATATAATTATGCAGACGTCCAAAAGAGACAACACTGGTGTGAGTTACATTTTTGATATTAAGAATAAACTTCCCACCTTGAAATTTCTCGTCGTTAATCTTTTAATGTTAACTTGGGAAATCACATACTGCATTTGTTTATGCGTTAATTAATAAAAACCTCTCTGTTTCTTGCAGTTGTAGAAACATAACAACCTCCATATTGGACCATAGTGATTCAAGTCATTTTGATGGCAAAAAGACTACACTCGTTGGTGCTGTAACTAACGAAAGGGAAAACCTGATGTTCACCAGTCTTAGTTACTGCATGCGAATCTATATATCAAAAACTTACGACAACATTTTCAAACAAAATGTAATGGTGTCGACCAATCGCCTTTACAGAATAAACTCAGATGGAAAAGCTTGTACGCCCGTTGCCCCTGCAGCAGGAAGATATTATGATGTTACAAATAGCTGTAAACCGCACAAACCTGGTGTGTGGACTCATCGCTGTGTCGTGTGGAATGGGAAGAATGGTGGCATGACAAAATTTTACGCTGACAATGAGTTATGTGGAAAAAATGATGGGACCCCTGGAGCCCCAGAAGAAACGCTACGAAGTACGAGCATTACCATTATCCAAAAGCAGTTCGCAACATACAACAGTAGTGATCCAGTAAAGGGGTTCGAAGTGAAAGTCACAGATTTCAACGTATGGGATTATGAAATAAATAACGACGAAAGTAAGTTTTAGTTATTTCTAAATACCTATTTGTAAACATACCTAGTTAATTCAACCGGTTATCGTGGCTGAGCAGTGAGAGAGCTCAGCCTAGTTGCTGGAGGATTGCGGATCTGGTTGAACCCCTGGAAAGAGGACCTTGGAAAAGTCCCCACCAGTACTGCTTGCCAGAGTAGCGTGAAAGGCTACTACGATCCTTCAGCGGCCATGGGAACTACTCTGCCCAATTCAGGACAATCTTTCGGCCCCAACGATGTTCGGAGGTTTCCTGGATCAAATCCCTCTGTTGGCTCCTCCCTTTACGAGATATTTATTCTTCTAATGGGTCTGGTAATGTTCAAAATTGAGCTGGTTCACCCAAAGAAGCATGAAATTATTTCGGCTGACTGAAGGCTCAAAAGGAATTAATTTAAAAAAATGTCAAATGTGATTCAAGATTTGGAATGTACGTACTAAGATTATCTCCTAGTTTAACTCATAAACATCCATATTCGTTGCTCTTCCTTGGCGTAATTATAACAGAAAGATTGCAAAGGTGTACACAGAATCCTCTTCAACTTGTGAAGCATCCTCTGGGGGCCTAGTCGCTATTTTATCATTTTTAAATCACATGCGGTTTCATCAAAAGTCGTGTTTGATAACATGGGCAAACTAAGATTTGCGCACGATTTTGTTAAAAACGCATGCGATTTGAAAAGTGTAACTACATAATAGGGTCCCTGGTCTCAACTGTAAGTTAGGCATTCACATTGCATTTGTCGTGAATTCATTATATTTCTACTATTCTGCATTACTATACACTGCTAAATCAGAGCGATCAATTTGCTACCACGTTACCCCAAATAAATGAACTAAAACAGTCAACCATCCATCTTTTTTTCGTAGTTGGCAATGTTAGTTTAGTATGTCTACATGAGTGATACAATAAATAGTAAAATTCTGCATAAACAAATAAACATTTGAACAAGGTTCCTAGGATACAAATTGCGATCATTGCTTGCATTAGGTCAACAGACGAGTTAATCTAACGTATGGCTGCAATTTCACACGTGTAACATTGTATGGGCTTGTGTTATAATTGAAATCTGTATTGTTATGTTTTGTCAGTGTTCTAAACTTTTGATTCGTTTGTAGTTCATGATGCTTTCTGCGGTAATGCAAGAGGAAACGTCATCAACAGCGACAGCAAGTGGCAAATGAGCTATCTCAAGGTATTTTAGCATTATTTCTAATTACGAATCGGTGATGGTAAAAAAAAGGTATGCCTTAACTTTAACAAATACATTTTTGTTTTCTGTCATCTAAATGCAAGCTTTAAAATAAAAAAAAAGTTTTTACCATGTTAACATTCGCAACTAAGATAAGTGGATGGCTTGCAAAGGTATCATTTGTTTAAGACTGGCAGTCGTATCAATTAAGGACCGTTTTCCAGTTGTCTTCTGTGATCTTCCTGTTCTTAAATCTTTAACACATTTGGATTTTAGAATAGCATTATAGTCTCCAAGAAAGCGTTGTGCATTACAATGAAGTGTAAAAACCTTTTTTTCGAATTCTTCATTGGCAGGGTGAGGAAAAGCTGCTCTTGGGCATCACTATGACACACACAAAATTTCATGACTCTGGGGTTATGTCTTGAGATGCCCCAAGGCCTTTTTGAGTTTAACATCGTATGACAATGGGCAGAACGGCGAAGAACGCAAAAATTATGACTTGAAAGGTTTTGTATCTAATTTTGAAGATTATCTCGTTTGAATCTCTCTGAAACTACGTTAGCATGCCATGATTGCGAAGAATTTTTTTTCTTAAAAACAGTGGGAATAAATTTTCATAGAAAATTGCCAAAAATTGGCCAATGCGATTTTGGCCCATAACTCGTACTTACACTATTACACAGAAATTTTATATTATTATTATTTTTTTTTGGGGGGGGGGGGGGGGGGATTATTACGTCTACCTTTCTTAGTCTCTAATTGTTTTAAATGAGATATTGTTAAAATTAAATTCAAAACCAGTCAAATTATCGTTTTTGCCTTTTTCCCTCAAAAAACTTTTTGCATATTCATTGTAAAGAAAAAATTGAACCATTCGAACCTAATTTTCCTAAATTTACAAAAGAAAAGTCTTTTCGTGGTGCTCTGACATTTGGGGACCAAGGATAAGATTGAATAAGGATCTTACCGTGGTTTAAAGTTTTCTGACTGTTATGATTCAGTGCAAATGATAAAATAGTTTTATACAAAACTAGTAATAAATTAAAACTTTAAAATAATTATATGCAAATGCTAAAATGCATCGAAATAATGAAGATATTCTTATCATCCTAATTATTTTTTCTGAAACTATAATCTGAAACAGGTTTTTATCCATGATGCATATCTTGAATACAAATATTGTAGATCAGAAATAAACCTCGAAGATGTTTTGAAATTCTGTAATATTTACGAAATACAGACCTTTTGAATGTTGTGCAGAATAATATTACATTTTTTTTACTAATTGCTTGTAGAAGTTGTGTGATTGAATATGTTCGTAGGGGTGGGTGAAATGCCTTTCACGTGATGAGTGAATAAATTAATAAATTAATAAATGTACCCAGAAAGAGCTACTAGTAAAGGAGCTAATAGTAGCCTGTAAAGGACACCAAGGTTGGTGGCATGTTATGTGATCGGAGTAAAGTCCAAACAAACAGACGAATTAAACGACGTTTTCCATTTCTTTTCAAAGCCCACTAGTATTGTTGAGCTTGATTTTGGCTCAAAATCGAGTAATTATTAGAGATTCTGTATTTTTTTTTCTGAATTCGTAGCTGTAACACGCACTACTGTAAATTGTAAATTTGGAATCCAGAATAGTTGAGGAATTCCAATGAAGCATACATTCTGCTGGTGGTTAACTATAACCTTTTAAATCCCCCCAAAATTAACAATTTCATTGTTGCAATCCAACAAGAAAATTCTATTTCTTTATCGCCTATTTGCTACTACGGAAAAGAAACTGATTATAAAAACTGAAAATTTTCTATGAAACCTAATTATAGAAATTCACTTCATCTGAAGAAAATACATTGGAGAACGTTCCGTGCATAAGGAGCACAAAAGTAGTGTTTATCTGGATTCTCAAATTTGAAACCTCAAATCGCCATATACCAATTATTCACATAAGTATAAAGATGATAACCTTGACAGCCTACTTTAATTCAATGAATGAGCAATTTTTAACGGAATTATTTATAACAATAACATGGAAACATTAAGGAATTCTGCCAACAACAACCAAAGAATAAATACAGGAATTACTGCCGATGTTATTGACAAACTGCAATTCTTTTAAATAATTGTATGTGTAGTGAAAATATTGCCCCTTTTAAATCCCTTCTCATTATTTTATGTCAAAAACATCGACTTTCTTTCCCCATTCTTTGTTAACAATGAAGAAAGAGGTATTTTGAGTAAATTGGTAATTGACTTGATTTTTACCCCATTTTTTTGCCTGGTTATAAACAGGAAACACGATTTTGGAGCAATATTTTATGGAAAGAAGCCTTTTACTGTACAAAATAAAAATAAACATATAAAAAAATATTGCTTGGTTAAAAAAGTGTGTGACTTCCCAATGTATGTGTTTGTCTTGCACTTGCCCGAAACTGTCACACTTGGTATATCCCCATCACCCTCTTGCATGCCAATATTTGTGTATGGCCTTTAAGGGCAATGTCTCAGGTAGTGGGTTGACAGTTAGGTTACATTTGTATACAATTCCAATATTTATTCCTGAATTTTTATTATGTACGCAAATACGTACAATTTGTTTGAAAAAAAGCAAAATTGAGGTCATCGATTTTATGATCTTCTGATTCCTATATGTTTTATCAGTAATATTTTACACTCATTTAACAGATTTATGCTATATTTTTTTGTAAAAATGCCTTATTAATGTGTTGATTCATACCTGAACTACACAGTAACGTATTATTTATTCAAATTTTTTCTTTCATTGTTGCTCCTCATGATTTTTCTTTTTATATTTAGGTGTAGCAAGGACTGATCTGTCTTTTCACCGAGGACTGCTCGTGACCAACTGAAGATTTCCTGTATTTTAACAGTGTCTTAATGCATTGCATGTTTAACATATTTGTAAAACCATAGCATGTTCAGTTAATTTATTGTTATTTCATTGCAATAAAAATTATCGTTTGACTACAGTGGTTTACGTTTTAATGCCAAAAAATCTTACTAACTTCAAAACTATATAAATAAAAAATGCGAACCTTGTCCTGAGCCTTAAGAAACAGCATCAAAAAGGAAGAATAGAACACCCCATCCCCGGATTAGTAGTTCGACGTTCCAATATAGTAACAAGCCAGTCGCTGCGTAAGTGTGCAATTAAGGAATATTTTCGTGGTCATTTTCAGTCAATGTAAATTCTAATGTCAACAAAAACGTGCACATGATTATTTAATCTTTAGCTAAAAAAGGTGAAACCTTAATACAATATAGCAGTTGTCCATTCGCTCATGCGTCACATACTTTCTCTTTTACCATACCCGATTGTCCCATGCACAGGACAAGTAGTTTAATTAACAACGGGAGTCTGACACTCCAACGAGCACAAACACTGATTTAAGAAAATGAAACAATTCACAGATATTATGTCTGGATTGAAAGAAAGGGGGGGGGATGAGGCTTAATGGCGCGTCGACAGCTTGGTCATTAGCGCCAACCTCAGTTGAAAGAAAACTAAGCAAAATATAATAGAAAGTAAAATATAAGATACTTATCTTCCTTTGTAGCAGTCCTTAAGAATGCCCTACGAGGACAAAAAATTTGGAAAGTTTGACAGTTATTAATTTGTTCAATTTGGAGCGTCGAACCTTTGGTTTTGCTGCATATTAGCCTAGGTATGGTTTAATGTTCTGAGTACGATGAAATTTCGCAAAACAAGCAACTTTTCAGGAAAATCATCAAACATTTCGTTGAATATTTCCAGCTACAGACAAAATGTCGAAGAACTCTTCCCAAAGATATTAATTTTCATAATTTGATGTTTACATAGATTTTAAGACCATGCAGCATACAAAAATAAAAACAACCTTTTTTAAATAATGCAGTAACTTACAACGCTCAATTCCAAGCTTCTTAGTGGTGCTGCTCTTAACGTATAGCCTATCCTTCTTTGATATTAGATTACCCTTCTCTGAAAGTACATGTCGTTTTACAGACTACGACTTATAGCTACACACAATACCACGAAGAAAAAAACCGTCCTAAATGAAATCACCCGTTAAAAATACATGCTAAAATTAAACACTTCTCGAAATAAAAATACAATTTGTCTATTAGTTCCGTATTATATTTAGTTCTGGACCCCTATGAAATGCCCACATTGGTTGGAAAGATTCCAGGTGTACAGCTGTCGAGCACTCAGTACATGTAGTTTAATCACATATATTTATTGTTTGCTCTGGTGACATCTTAGTCAGAACATTGTTAAAAACCACTGTGACATTTAAAAACAATTTACAAACAATTATCTGTTATTTTGTAATTGTTTGTGAATTGTTTTAAATGTCACAGTGGTTTTTAACAATGTTCTAGCTAAGATGTCACCAGATCAAACAAAAATTCCTATTTACAGACATTACTCACCAGCAAAAATCAACAGAGGCCAGTCTCCACTGCAAAAAAACAAGGCAGGAAGAAACCGTGGAAGCACTAACAATCGATAATTTTCTTATAAATTATCATTCTTCCATTGATTGAAAATTCGTTAACGATATTTTGTGCGTAGATTTTTTTAGGATTATCGTACAGGCTTCTAGCTTCAATCTCAGTATTATTATTTTTCGTCAAAGACCACTGACGTTGAGCGGAAGTCTGGAGGAGCTCCTTTTTCTGTAAATGCTTAGCAATTGCATTTTCTTTCTTGCTTGTTCCATTGCATTGAAATGCTCGCTCTTGTTAACCACTACAGACCTTTGGTTTTACCAAAAATAGACCTCACCTCACGTAGTGTTCTGCTGGGAATAAATAGACATAAATCGCTGGAAATAATACTAAGGAAAATTGAATACTAAGGAAAAGGAAATTTCAAATTTTCCTTAGTATTATTTCCAGCGATTTATGTCTATTTATTTCTTCTTTATTGAGCCTTGTAAGTGTATGATTTGTCTTCCCCCTCCATTGTCTACGGCAGAGTGAATTTCGGTCGAATGGAGCCTTGGTCACGGTTGTGACCTTAATAACGGGTTCAGTGAGTTATCTTTATGCCAGTTGAGGATGGGGCCATAGCGACTAAGGCGCTATGCAAGTGATCTGAGGGCGAACTGGGTAGCTGGTTCGAATCCGGGTCATGCCACTCCGACGAAACGTAAGTGATTTTCGCTGTTGGCTTAATTTCCAATTTTCCTTCTGTTGGGAATGGCATACACAATTTCCGTCTTTGTATTACAGTTACACAGGTCATCAGCACGATATGTGCCTCAATATACAATGGCCCCATATACATCCAAGTTTGATCCCTCCCCTCCCACGCAGGCCCCATTCTCAAAATGTTGCGACACTGCTTAATATAGGTTTAGACACTGTTTAACAATTAATAGAGGTCTAGACACTACACGAATTCCAGCACGGTCGAGGATACGGCAGATAGGTTCATATTCTCCTTTCAGGTGTGGGATAATTGTCCACGAGACTAAATTGAATTGCTGCAGCTTTACGTTCTTTTGGAGTTTTTTTAGCACATCTCGAGATGCAGCTTCACGCTAATTTTATGGGGATGTGCTTGCTTCAAACGTTGCATGGGTACTCGCCACCTCATGTTGGCCATCCTCGTCATAGGTGCAATGGTCAAAGTTTATAGGATCTCCCTATTCAAAGCTTTGAAGTACTGAACTTGGGTGTACAAAACAATGCGGAAGTGCTCATCTTGCTTGTATGTGCTTAACATAATACATTGTTGCACACTTCCCATTGGTTCCTCTGAAGACGTAAATGTATAAAAATAGTAGTCCGTCTGTGAAAGTGTTCTTTATCCTCCTCATTATCCCATGTACCCATAATACAAAGAGAGAACATCTTTACGCCATTCCCTGCATACAATCATTGCACGAGGAGTGAACATAGGTTTGGAACAACCCAGCACCCTCTAGCATGTTGATAAAGTGAGTACTTCGATTCGGTGGAACCATGAAAGAAAGAATATGCACTTCCCAAATATTTCCAAGAAAATGGACGTCGTCCAGACTTCCGTTTAACAGCAGTGGTATTGGTTGAAAAAAAATATATAACACTGAGATTTAAAGGCTGGAGAATAGTCATAAATAAATCTAGGGTAGTAAAGTTCGTTAAAGAACTTGCAAAAATGGAAAAACGGGTCAATATCTATTAAAAATAACGAATGTTAGGCTCCAATGACCTCTTCCTGTTTTAGCTTGTGGAATGGAGCCTGGCCTCGGTAGATTTAGCTGGTTAGTAATATCTGTAGGTAGAAATTTATGGTTTTATAACTTTTTATAAATTGTTTTTAAATTACATACAGTTTTTAACGGTATTCTGATGTAGATGCTGCCTGAGCAAACGAACATGTAAGTGGATTCTCCAGCTGAAGTGGATCTGAAATCTTTCCAATAATCGATCAAGTTTCATCCACAACTTGTAAGCCATGTCTGAACCATATCTGGTCCTCTAGATCAAGCCATATTTGAACATCCATATATTATCCATTATATGACCTCCAGCTATGATCATACTAGGATTCGAGATATAACCCATAGCGGGACTATAGGTGTGTATCATTATCTGGACTGCAAATATGTATCAGATCTGGCTCCAGATTATGTTCCTATCGGAAAATTGGGTCACATATTGCAAGACAAGGTTATATCCAATCAGCTAGACCCAGCCTTGTCCATATTAGAGCATATCTACCAAGATATGATCTGATCTGGTTAGATATGATTGGTGTAAACAGACTTCCAGTTAAAGTGTTAGTTTGGGATTCTGTTTTCTATGGTAAATAAACAGGGATTTAGCCTACACACAAAATTCGCTAACCTTAATAATGTATTCAGTTTCAATTGAGGTCATTGCCATGTGTCTGAACAAATTTATATCTGCATTGAACCGTGTATGTTTAAGTATACAATCTTGACTTGGCCAACGGGTTCAAAAGAGAAATCCAGAATCTCCTACAATGGCAGCTTCCTTAGGCAATTATGCTGTGGATATACCCAGAACCACTTTTAAAACACATGCTTTATAGTAATAGACAATGCTACGACCATATATGGGTAACAAGCCGACAGGTTGTGCTACGACCACAAATGGGTAACAAGCACACAGATGGTGCTATGACAATATATGGATAACAAGTAGACCACACTAAGAAGCTGTGCTACCAGGGATAAAGATTCTGGTGATTTTTCTAAGTCAGCAGAAGTTATCTTTTACCACGTACGACTATAATTTAATCACCATTTGAAGACTATAATTCAAACATAACACTCTCTACATTCAATACTACAAAATACCATCTACATTTCTTACTACAAAATAACACTTAAAGAAAACAAGACTAAAACAAAAACCATATTTTTTCTTTTATTTTCTAATTTGAAATCTACTGCAATTGCACATTGTAAATACTACGAATGTGTACAAAACTGTTTTCCAATTCGTCATGACTGGAGCTGA
>JAHWFP010199959.1:3201-22136 GCA_023313725.1 Lithobius niger
TCCGTCAGGTCTTTGATCGTCCCGTGATTCTTCGGAATCTCTCGGGCGCACTGGCTATACGGCGGGTAGGTTACAGGTAGTATACTGGGCTTGGACTGTTTGAGTGAAAGAGCGAACCCGGGGCCTGCCAATTATGTTACTCCGTCAGGTCTTTGATCGTCCCGTGATTCTTCGGAGTCTCTCGGGCGCACTGGCTATACGGCGGGTAGGTTACAGGTAGTATACCGGGTTTGTTGCGAGAAAGAAATTCCCGATTCCCTTCGGTGTCTCTGTGACTTGGATGTGGAGTTGTTATTTGCTGGTGTTGGTCTTGTACCATGCATCGGTGACGCTATCGGCCAAGTGGTTGGCTTGTTGATGAGGACGGCGTGTGGGTCATTTGCTCAAAGCTGGTTGCAGCCATTGGACTAGTAGCGATACTTCGGTGATGAATTGGTGGGCCCTCGCCTTCGGGCTTGGATCTGCCATCCTGATCTGGAGTGGAGCCATTGGACTGGTGGCAAAAGACTTGGCTGATGAGCACTGTGGTCCCGACGTTCTAGGCTGGTCGAGCTGTTTGGACTGGTGGCGATGCTTTGGTGGTGAGCGACGGATCCCCCTTGCCTTCGTGCCGGCAGATCCCCGTTCTAAACCAGAGTCGACCCTTCGGACCGAGTTGCAAGACTGGTGCAAACGTAAGCTGTCCTATCGACGATCACCCAGTATTGTGAGGATGGATCCCTTGCCTTTAGGTTCGACGTTTCGTTCTAAGCTTGTTGAGCTGTTTGGACTAGTGGCTTTGGTGGAAATCGGCACGCCTTTCGAAACCAGCTGTTGGACTGAGTAAGCAAGACGAGCGGTGAGCAATGTCGTCCTTTGGGTGCACTGTTCTGAACTGGACGAGTTGTTTGGACTAGTGGCTTTGGTTGTGGGTCCTGCTAGCGGACCCCACTCCTCGTAAGTCAACCTGGACCGAATTGCGAGACTGGTGATGAGCTGTGTAAGTCCTCGATGTTGGGGTCGATGTTCTAAACTAGGTTAGAGCTATTTGGACTAGTGGCTTTGCTTGGTGATGATTGGGACGCCTTTCTAGCTGGGTTGAGCCGTTGGACCGAGTAGCAAAGACTTGGTGGTGAGCACTCGTTCCCTTGAGGGTGGGCTGTCTCTGAGCTGGTCGGAGCAGTTGGACTAGTGGCGACGCTTTGGTGGTGAGCGACGGATCCCCCTTGCCTTCGTGCTGGCAGATCCCCGTTCTAAACTGGGTTGAGCCGCTGGACCAGCAGCAAAGACTTGGCGACGAGCAGCCTGGCCTCATCTTCGGGCTTGGAAGGTTCTAAGCTGTTTGAGCCATTTGGACTGGTGGCAACGCTTTGGCAGTGAGCTGTGGGTTCGTCCTGTAGTACATCTCCAGAGTGCTGCCGGACCTAGTGGCAATAGTGGCGGTGTCCCTTTAAGCTCGGAGAGGTCTCTTGGAACTGGTCGGAGCAGTTGGACTAGTGGCTTCGTTTTGGTGACGAGTGGTACTCCATTCTGAACTGTAGCTGAGCTATTGGACCTGCAGCAAAGACTGGTTGGAACTTGTTGAAAGGCAGTCGTTTCGAGCGTTGCCAGTGCTATACTAAAGTGGGTGTTTGACTAGACATTCATGAACTAGCTAGCTGACGAGGTGGCTAGGCGTCGAACATTGGGACGTTCGTGTTTTTCGACGAGTTCCTTAGTGTAGTGATCCACCTGAGGCCCGTCTTTCCTTCTGGTCTCGAAGGTTAGGCGATCGATGACTGTGGATCATGAAGGTGTGGTGGTGGGGCAGAGACCACTACTTACAAGCCTGAGGATGACCCTTACTGGATGATGACTTGGATGATGACTTGGCATGTGGCTAAGTCCAAAAAAATGGGACTTTGTACTGAGGGGATGGACTTGGTCTCGACCATCCCTGAATCAAAAGAGACCCGCATACTAGCCAAGCTCCGCAATGGTGGAGTTTGGCTTTTTTTTTAACCCTTATGGTGACGGTTAACATCGCAATACCCAGAGAATTTGGCTAAGTCCAAGTCTTGCCAGACCCTGCAATGAGGCAGGGTTTGGCTTTTTTTCTGACCTTTTTTCATTACCCAATATGGTGACGGTTAACATCGCAATACCCAGAGAATTTGGCTAAGTTCCACCCAAAGAAAACCCCACACCCCGCCGTCACCTGAGACCTGGCATTCGTCGCGGTTTCAGGCTCGGATTGAGTACCTGAAGCCACGACGAATACCGGGTCCAGTGTCAGTGAGGTTTGGGGCTTTTAGTCTTTTCCTGAAAAGTCAAAGTCACAGTTAGGCAAAGGGAAAACATAATTCTGAACAAAGGTTACAAGGTTTATTCGGCGTTGGCTGTACAAAGCTATACAGGTTCAATGAAAATTCAGCCTAAAAATCGAGATCCAGGCGATCTGGATGCAGCTGCCAACAAGTTCGTCCACCGTGCCTTCTTCTCGAGCTTTCGTCCGTGCACACGTTCGTGCGACAAGTTGCGCACCACCAGATGGTCTCGTGCCGTTCCTGTCTGTACTTCCTGCACACCTGGCATCTGCGGCTCCTCGTACTCTTTTCGTGGCGATGACTGGTACCCAAAATGGCTGGAAGTCTTATGAGGCGTGTCTTGCGTACTCGGTTGATGAGTTGGTTGGCCAGCGATCTTCGGTAAGTCAACTGGGAGCGTTTGCCAGCCCTATCGAGGCCGCAGACGATGACCATGTTGAGCCTGGCATTGACGAGAATCTGGTTGAGCTTTTGGAAGAAAAGGTAGCGGTGCCATCTAATCGACCTCCTGCCGACGTAGAACGAGGAGATGAGGTGATTGGCCATGTCCACGCCATTCATGGTCTCCGTGTAAGTCATGGCTGCCGGTGGACAAGTGACTAGGTGTTTCTGGCCCCCGATGAGTCTTCCGACGGTACATTTTCCGGCCAAGGGATCCACGTGGGTGCTGAGTAGAGGGACGGCCTTGGTGTCACACCAGATGCTCAGCAGTAGCCGGCCGCTCTGACGCAGGATACTGTCGCCACGTTCGTGCTCTTTCTTGAATTTGCGCAACTCCTCCGTGAACTCGTATGGCATTCCGGCAGCATTGGCGCGTAGGCTCCCGCATCCGAAGGTTCCTAGCTTGGTGTAGAGGACCTGAAACAGCAGTGCCGAAGTGAAGCGGTTGTCACAGACGATGGTGTAACCCTGGTTGAGGTAGTGGCGCGCGGTGTAGATCGTTGTGTGAGCCATCTTGTTGTTCTCGAGTTCCTTAGCGGGGTCTTGGGCGGGGTCAATGGCCATGTGGCGCTTTTTTCCAATGTGTGCCTCGTCGTTGAGTATGTAACCGTCGAACGGGTCGCAGAGAGTGAAGTGTTCAAAGCCGACCTTGATGGGCTTCTTGGGCTGGTATACCTTGATCTTGGATCTTCCAGTGTATGCAGTCATTGACTCGTCTATGCAGAGAACTGATCCGGGGTTCCTGCACTTGCGGAATGCCTGGTTGATAGCCTCCATCATCGGTCGAACCTTCATTATTGCGTCCATGTCCTCCTTGGCCTTCTGCTCTTCCATGGCTTGCCTGGTCGTGGGCGATGCAGTCTGGGGATCGGTACCAGTGAAAGACGGTTCTTCGGACAGCCGAAAGTTGTTCCAAATTTGATTGAACCTTGTTCTGGTCATGGTCGATCTGATGGAGTGGTTTCCCAGGTCTGGGGACGTGGACCAATACTGCGCCATCTCCGGCAAGTCGTTGTAACCCATGATTATCAGTATTCCGATGAAAGCCAGCAACTCGTCTTTCGTCAATGGTACCCAAGCGGGAGTGGGATGTGGTTTCTTCCGTTTCGGCGATGTTTGGCAGGCTTGCGTGGTTGTCGTTACTGCTGGGTCTTGGCTGGAGTTGGAGTTGGAAGTGGCCTCTGCTTGTTCCCCTGGCTGAGGGAGTTGCGACGATACGACCGTTGAAGGTGTCTCCTTGGCAGCTGGCTCTTGGCTAGAGTTAGCCCCTGCTTCTTCCCTTTGGATTTGCGCTGGCTGGATCGGCGACGTTGACGACGAGGACTCTGACTGGCTCCTGAGTGTCTTGTCCACCTCTGCACACATCTGCTCTAGCACCAACCGTCCTGTGCTCAGATCTTCTGGGGGTTTTGTTCTCGAGTCTTCTGGGGATTGTACTGGTGGAGCGCTTGGCTGAGACTGTTGTTGGCTGAAACGGTGATTGACATATTGGGTTATCCTGGCGTGGCGCATCTCCTGGAGGTAGCAACTTCGAGGAGGCAATAATCGTGTCCTTTTTTGCTCGGGTGGCTCGGGGAACATATTACTTCTGTAGATCTTGTCGTACAGTACTACTCGCCAGCGTCGTTTCATGGCTTCTAGTTTACTCGGTTCCAGTGACGGTGGCGGTGATTGTGGGGGTGGTGGCTCGACTACGTTGGCTGTCGTTGTGGTGGCTCTTTCTTCCTCCTCATCTGACGAAACGATGCAGATTATCTCCTCGGATTCCTTACTTCTGAATCTACCTGAAAGACCCCGAGGGAAGCGAACGATTCCTCTTTTGGTTCGTCTCATAAATGGCCGCGCCTGCGATGATGCGACTTTGGCTTTTGGCTTGGTATTTTGGCTGGACGACGAGACCGCCTCTGCTGGTGTGGGACGTAGTAGGACCGACCAACCGGGCTCATATGTGGGCAACGTCGCTTCTGATGATTGCCTTGGCATGGGAGTAGAGGTTTCTGTTAAGGTTCGAGGTCGTGGTGGGCTTTCTGGCCTTAGCGGTGGTGATGGACTGTCTGGCCTTGCTGCTTCCTCCTCACTGCTAGACGTCGTAAGGCAGGCGTCGGCATCGTCCTCTGACTCGGTTTCTTTTAGTTCGTCATCTAACTCATCCTCATCTGATTCTTGGCTGCTGCCTTCATAGTAGTCCTCATTTTCCTCGCAGTAATATGGGTAGTCTGATTCGTCCTCCTCCTCCTCGGCGACATCTGTTTCTGGCATTGGCGGCTGTGCTTGGCTTGACCCGGCTTCTTCCATGTGGACGTCTGGTTGTGGTATTCCCAGCTGTGGTTCAGTCGGAATTCCAGTGAGTGGCAAAAACTGGCAGTAAGTGATGTGGGGTGGTGATGGACGTGGCTCCCCTTGAGTCGAAGTCCCTGCATTGCCTTTTGGTCCTGGTGTGTTGGCTGACGTGACGTTCCGTGTGCTGCGTCTGGCATTGCTGGCCCTGTCGTCCATGAATTGGTTGGTCCTCCTTATGATGAAATCTGCAGTCTCCCCGAATAATTCCATGAAAAAATCCAACTCCTTGCTCTTCTTGTTGCATCTGCCAATGTAGCCCATTGGAGGTCCGGAGAAACCTTTCTTGTCCTGGTACTCGCTCAGCTCTTCCGTCCAAACCCGATGAAGTTGCCTCCGGTTCTTGCCGGCCCTAGACTTCTCTACTACGGCGTAGCTGGGAAAGTCGTCCATCGGCGCCTCTGCAGCCATCATCCTGTTTGCCCGCTTCTGGTCGAAGAAATGATTCACATGCGGCGGGTAGGCCATTATATACGGCCACGCCTGACCACTGCACATCGCTTCTGCTCAAATGTATGCAAGATCGAGAAGTAGTTGCCACATGACGCAACGTTGTGCAATATTGTGCAACACCCGCGGAACCCGCATCTGGGTGCGGGATAGCAGGATGTGATTGCACCACGCGGAAACAGCAACCGGTCGTGAAGGGCAATGGGCCTCAGATTGCCAGACACTGCAAGGGATCATCAATTGTGTGGCTTTCGATAAAGCCGCGTGCCGTTGTTGCGAACATGGTGTTTGGCATCGGAAATTAGGAGCACGGCGGACAAGCCCACGCCTTGCTGCCCGACATGCGGGTTCAAGACCAAAAAAACAAATAAGGCTGGAAACAACATGAGAAAGGAGTGGCAGGGTGGTAGTGGGATGTAGAATGGAATTTCCGAGGGAAAAGCTGATCAATGGACATGTTACATGGATCCCAGTTTGCTAGATGTTCCCGAGACAGTGTTGCCGAATGGTTACGACTATGGCGTCGCACTACAAAGGTTTAAGGTTCCACAATTGAACTGATGAGATGTTCATTGCCTTACTCGCTGCCCGTTTGCAGAGTGGCATTGTTCCCTAATTACAATGGTGAAAACAATGTAAAATAGTCAAACCGATCGTTCAGGGTCCTATAACTTCAGAATGGCTTGACCAATTGAAAACGTGAGTGTGGTGTTTGTGCTAACTATCTTATTGAGGTATATGAAGTGGCCTTAGCTACTACTGCAGTAATTATGGGAGATGCGTAAGCAGAACATTTAACTGGTTTTATGACTCCCTCAGCAACTAGCCGGTTGATTAATGCCTCAAACCTTCCTTTTTACTGATAAGGGGCAGGTGGAGCCTTACAATAACGTGGTTTGGCATTAGCTTTTAACTTGATACTAGCCCTGTAATCTCAGGCCAATCTTTAAGCCAACTTTGCCCAAACCAGGTTTAAAGAGATCTAGAATTTTTCAAAGATTTCTTAGCAGTAACATGTTGGATAGACTCTGTAATATCTTCAAGATCCTTGAATTCTAAGTGAAAAAATTGACTGAGAGTGATTCCAAACTTCAATATCCAGCTTTTCCCCAGAAGACCTGGCCGTTCCTCTGAAGACACAATAGCATTCAAAGAGTTCAGTTTGACCATTAAATTTGACTTTTAATTTAATTGCTCCTAGAGGCTGAATAACCTCACCTACCCAAGCTTTTAACAAGATTGAAATAGGTCTAAATTCAACATTTGAAAAATATTTCTTATACCAACTTCTAGGAATAACAGTTAAATCACACCCACTATCAACTTCTGGTGCTAATTTTTGATCATTTAGTTCACATTGTACAGCCCAATTGCTAGACTGCACATCAACTATAGTCATTCTACTAATGTTAGAAACTAAACTCTCATCCAAGTCTGGCTCCTGCAATGTAGCATCAGAGCCAGAATTTTCAGACTCTAAGACTTGGTGTGCTTTTTTCTTACTAAAACTATGCGACTTCCTCTTCACATTTCCCTGTACCTGTTTAGGTGCACAAGAAGCAGCCGCCGCAGACTTTATCAGACTTGCACATACGACATAGAAATCCTACTGTCTGATAAATCAAACAAGTGGACTTCCTCCATTTGCAGTCTGGACGTGTGTGATTGGATAATCCACAACAATAGCAGTGTAAATTTACTTCACTTTTAAAGTTTAAAAGTGAAGTAAATGTACACTGCTATTGTTGTGAACTTTGGATGCTTTCCAGAGACTTTATGTACAGATGAGGCTCAGCTCTTTCCTCAGACTCACCTCTTTCCTGAGCGAGAGCAACTTTGCAAGCTTCATCAAAGGTGACTTTATCATAGTCCATTACCATCAGTTTTTCTTGGGTGTGTTTGTTATGCAAACTCGAGACAAACCTATCTCTCAACAATTCCTTAAGTGAAGCACCATAGTCACAGTTTAAAGTTAACTGTTTGAGATCTGCAATGTTCTCGCCACTGAAACTGACTTACCAGAATGTTGCTCATGCTTGAAATAGCTTACCCTTTCAGCTATAACTGAAGGTTTTGGATCAGTATTGCATTTTAACAAAGCCTCAATCTCGCTAATTGTTTTAGAATTCACAGCTTCTGTGGCAGACAAATTACGCAAGAGACCGTATGTCTTGCACCCTACTCTGGCCAGAAAAATTGGAACTTGTTTGTCTGTTGGCATGTCAAAAGCACTAAAATTATTAGTGAGCCTTTCATAGTAAATTGACCAAAACTCCAATTCTGGCTTGAATTCGTCAAACCTCTTGTGAGTTTGAGTAAGGGTGGAGGAAGCAGTTGCTGGAGGTTTTGTTGGCATTGTGCTAACTTCCTCACTTATACCCTGCTCAAATTCAATAGTTTGGTTTAAATTGGACTGTAAATTAGAGTTTAACTCTTCGCAAGACCTTGGTTCAGGACCAAAATTTAACCTTACAGCCACACCTGGCATAAAGACTGAACTCCTAAAACTAAATCTATCTGCTCTTTCAAAATTATCGCTCATAAGAGAAAGCAAAACAACTACTACAACTACTGAATTAAACTGCTTACATCTGAAGGATTAATCCCCCTTGAATAAGTTAGTTTTAAGTTTTAACTTTAATGTTGAAACTTTACAGCACTGCTTGCACTAGCTTAGGCCTACATATCACAAATTTAAATACAATAAAATTACACTGGTTTTTTGTGTAACCTGCTAGGTTACTCGGAGAATGCGGTTGCAAGTCACACCTCTTAAAGATTATTTAAAAGCACTTGAGTTACTCTTACACTCTGGTGTAATTTCGTGCAGATAACAGCCTAAGTTTTCGGTTTAAACAGTAGCCTACACAAGCACACTTTCAAATTCTAACAAAATACCAATTGTTTAAATCATATGCCTTTTAAACCTCTTTTAGCTAAGCAACAGCACTTTTTCAATTAGTTTTTAAACACTAATTGATTAAATTCAGCATTTTAACCTGAGTTGACATTCTTAATAATGCAACGTCACTGAAATTTCCAGTAACGATTGCCTAGTCAATAGTTAAATTCCATTAAATTAATTTAACACTCCTATTTGCGCGCAACATTCCCATCGGCCTGCAGTGCTATGCCACAAGTCCTCAATGGTGCACTTGCATTCACGCCAAAACGTTAATCTTTGCCCAATTTTGGGGTCTTACAAAATTTTACTGAAATACCTTAGGAGCATTTGACCCAAATACCCATAGCCAGGATGTCCTTCATCCTTCCTCTGCATTGGCCAGACGTCTTGAAGAAGCACAATTTAGACCGCTGTGCCACTTTCTCTGGCTGTTACAACCAGCCAAAATTGCAACAGTCCTGATACTAGAGCCCCCCCAGCTACGGAATTTTAGTTTTAGAATTTTAGAGTTAATACTAATGCAGTGCCCCAAGCCTGGGTATACCACATACTCAGCAATTTACTGTTGGTTTGACAAAAAACAAAATATTAACTCAACTTTCTTTTCTCTAGATAAATCCCACCCTCGTTGCCATTGTTGCATCTTACCTACGATGTACAAGTTTGTGGGTTAGTGAAGAAGTGACCATACACTTAGAGGAAACATCTTCCCCAAAGGAACAATTACAAGACTAGTTCTACGAATGACTGGCAGCCAGGTAATTGGGCCTGACTGGCTCTTTTATAACATAGCGTTAGATACCCATGGTGCACTCTGTTGCCAACTGTGCAACTGTGCATAATATATTCCCAAGATGTTAACAGTCAGCCACCTAGTGGCAAGCAAGGAAAGTTACTACAGTAGTGGCTAGATAGAGATCGATAATGACTCTAAGCCAGGGCTCACAATCCACTGCAAAGGGTTATACCAGTGGCAAAGGGCACCTTTTGGATTACCCAGTTCATCTGGAATTTTTCAAAAGACAATAGAATATGTGCTGAAAATATTCCTCTACCCCAGTTTTTGTCCGACGACATTTTGGTCACTGGTAAGGGAGAAGAGCATGACAAAGCATTACTTGAAGTATGGTTTGCTTTACAGGAAAATGGCGTTCAGGTTAAGAAAAATAAGTGCCAATTTAACCATGATAAGATTAAGTACTTAGGATTTGAAATAAGCAAAGATGGAATATCGAACCATCCTGAAACACTGGATGCAGAAAGGTTGGCCCCACAACCCAAAATGTGCAAGAACTTAGGAGTTATATAGGGTTTATGAACCAGTATAGCAGGTTTGTTCCCATAATTTATGGCAACTCTACTGGCTCCCTTAAATAAACTGCTATCATCTAAAGAACCATGGATCTGGACTCCTCCGTGTTCAGCCGCCGTGGCCAATGCAAAAAAGGAATTTTTGGAAAGAAGTCAAGTCCTTACACATTACGGCCTAAAACTTCCACTAGAGCTAGTTGCAGATGCATGTCCCATGGGGGTTGGGGCCTCGATAATGCATGTTATGCCTGACGGTACCGATAGACCAATAGGATTTGTCTAATGGGTACTCTCTAAAGTGGAGATTGATTAAGCTCAGTTTGATCCTGAAGCACTTTGTATCGTTTTTGGGGTGAAACGATTCCATCAGTTTCTCTACGGGCGTAGATTTAATTGCTAACTGACCAGAAAGCCTTGCTTTGGGTGTTTGGAAAGAAGATAGCAATTCCAGCTATGGCTGCTGCCCGCATTCAGTGGTGGGCATTGCAGCTCAATGGCTATCATTTTGATTTACAATACATTCCTGGCAAGGATAACTTAACTGCAGATTTTTTGTCTGGATGCCTTTGCCCTGTGAATCGACGCCTGAGAAAATTACAGGTTTTGCAGTTATGAACATGAATGTTATTGACTCATTACCCATTCTGTCTGACCAGTTAGAGACGTTTAACGTTACTAATAGAATTCTTGCAAAAGTCTGTCGCCATATGTTTGAAGTCTAACAAGATGGACGTTGAAGAGTTAAAACCCTATTTTGCGAACCGTATAGAACTGTCTCTAGAGGGTAAAGCATTATTTTGAGGATACCGTCTAATCACACTTGAATTGATAAAGACCACACATAATGGCCGAACTCCATCTGTGTCATTGTGAGTTAGAATTAAAGCACTAGCTTGGTCTAGAGTATGGTGGCCAGGTATTGATGGTGACTTAGAAAGACATTTGTTTGTTACATCCTGTAGTGCCTGTCAATTAACTAAGGACGGAGCGACAGCTAAAAAAAAACGCGTGGGAAAGACCTGTTGCTATATGGTCAAGAATTCAAATTGATTTTTTTGGTTCATGTTTTGGTAACAAAATGTTTTTTGTAGTGCTTGATGCCACTCAAAATTCCCAACATTCAACAACTAGCGTTTGTGTCATTAAGAAGTTGAAAGATTTATTTACTACCTATGGGCTGGTAAAAACCGTCAAGTCCGACAACGTCCTCCAGTTCTGTAGTTCTGAATTCAAGGAATTTATACAAGAGTGTGGATCACACACATACTAGGGGTTCCGTATTGTCCTGAAACAATGGCCAAGCAGAGGCTTTGGTAAAAGCAGCATAAAAACCTATGTAAGCTGGCATACAGGAGGGCTTAAGTGTTGCCACCGCATTAAATAATTTTTTTGGTACAACCGCATAACATTCCCAACAGTGTAATATCTATCACTCCAATTAAAATATTCCTAGGCTATAACACAAGATGTCATTTGTCACTACTATTACCTAATACAAACACACAAGAAAAGTATGAATGCTGTCAGCATCAGCAGTTACAGCGTACCGATCATCTAAGTTATCGGACACTAAGTTCACTGCTAACTCACCTGTATGTGCTTGTGGTTATCGTGCAAGTGCTAAGTCGAAATGGGCTGAAGCAGTTATCGTCGAAATAGATTTCCGCGTTATTTGGTTTGCGAGCGTGAAGGAATTTGGCAACGGCGCATTAATCAGCTAAAAAAAACCATATTCTTTCACGTGACCGACAGTCTGGAAGGGAACGAGACGCGTTCCCGCCCAATCAACCAATCAGCGAACATCGGAAAGTGGTCCCACCTGTTACGTCTGATTGAACAACCAATCAGCGTTCGCCAGCGACCAAGCCAGGAAGCGTTTGATTGGCGGGATAATTTCGCCTATGCGCCGAGAGATGTCATCACCATGCAGACCGAAATAGCAAAAGCCGCTGCGAAAGCGAAACTGAATGTGAAACCAAACACTGAGCGTTCGGAAAGTAGCGACGCGGTGGCAGTTCTTTCCCCCATTGACAAATTTGTGCAACATGGGGGGAATGAGGTCTGTGGTGCTACGCCTGAGCTGACGAGCAAAATTTCGCCTAATTCTCAAACTGTCAGTGAGTTGGGCCTACATTGAACCTACATTTCGTAAGCTCAATGACCCTGCGTTTCGTAAGTCCAGCAGAGAGATCCTAAAGCCACAGTGTTATAGTCCGTTCTGAAATCTATCGGGCTTAGACAAGTTTTGGGATGTTTTTGGCAATATATTATTTTTGTTCATTTATGCTTGCATTGCAATTATTTATTCCATGTATTTATTGTTTAGTTTCCAGAATACGCGTAAATGTTTTCTGTGATATTAAAATCACTACCGAAATAATTTTTTTTTCTCAGGGGAGAGGTGGTAGAGAAATACAAACCAAACAAACTTATATGTCTTTACTCAGATTATATAGTATATCGTGCCCACACTAGGTTTGGGATATCCGTAACGGATGCCGTATAAAAATGGTTTGGTATTAAAAGAACCTGAATGATCTAGCTTGAAGGGTAACATAAAATATAATAACAATTTTGGCAAATTTAATATCTTTATTAGTACCATTTGAATTTAAATGTATGCTGAGTCGTCCATCTCAATATCTGGAGGGGGCAAATGTGTTTGTTTTATCTAGCTTATTGAGGAATCTCAAGTGGCCTTAGCCACTACTGTAGTAACTTTGCTTGCTTGCCACTAGGTGGCTAACTGTTAACATCTTGTGAATAAATTATGTACAGTCACTCTCTGGAAACAGAGTAGACCATGGGTATCTAATGCTATGTGATAAAAGAGCCAGCCAGACCCAATTACCAGGCTGCCAGTCATTCGTAGAACTAATTTTCTGTCGTTGTTCGTTTGGGGAGATTGCTTCCTGTAAGGGTTGGATCACTTCTTTATTAACCTACCAACTTGTACATCTTAGGTAAGATCCAACAGTGAGGATGAAGGCCAAGGAAATTTCTGGCTTAGATCAAGTTTTAGATTTTCGATAGGTACCGTAGTTTTTTTTTCTGACACGGTGTCACATAAGAAAAAGAGCAAGAACTACGACAACAGGTGCAATTTTCTCAATTGTACATTTGCGTATTTCAATTAAATATCATCAATATTTATCCGTGTACATTTTAACAAGTAAAGTGAAACTGCAATCATGTAACCCTTATTTTAACGTCACCCTTGACGTTTTTGTTTGTAATACTGGGTGTTAAAAAAAATGCTGCACGTCAAAATGTTCTAAGTCCAACAACCATTCCCCGTCAATACAACCCTTATCCCTGACCTCAGTAAAGAATTCAAGAAAGTTATTCCTGATCTAAGGAAAGAAAACTTTTATTTGCATTTCAAATAAGAATGCAAAAGGTAACAAAAGCATATGACAGCCCTGGTTGGTGGGGAGGGGGGAACCAAAACAAACAATAGAAGCCCATAATTAGATTTCAAGTAAAAAGAAAAAAAAATTTAATTGGCCATCAAGCAGAATAGCTAAAATAATGGGTTTTACAGCATTTGGATTCCAAATGAAAACGCAGAAGGAAAAAACGCATGTGGCAACCCTTCTTCGTGGGGAGAAGCCACTTGTACGGCGGCAGTAAAACGTAGCTTCTGTGGCCTCTTATCCCTGACACCCTGTAGAAATCGAATCGCCCAATGTATGTACTGAATTAACAACTATCCAGTATTCAATTCTAATTGCCACACAACTCGCTGCACAAAAGGCCTAGTAACATTATCTGACAGGATTTCCCAGTTTACAGTGTACTGTACTTACTCTAATTGGCTGAGTTTAATTATAGTCCAGTCAACGAAGGCTCAAATTTGGCAAATGGTGGAATAAAATCACAAAGTCTTGAAACTATGCAAGGTTGTTCGGGGAGGTCTAGTAATGACTATATTAAAAAGTCCTGATGATTTGGAGGTGAGCTGGCTTCGCTAGACCATAAAATACCCCAAAATGGTTCACTTTTTATTCTTTTTCCGATCATATCTCGGAATCTGTGGGTCCTACCAGAAAACTGCTCTCCCTACAGAAGTTAAAGAGGATAAAATTTGCCACAAACTTGATTCTATACATTTTTTCTCTAGCACTAGTAGTTTACAAGATATTAGAGTTCTAAATTTGAGAAATCTCAGTGATTGACAGAGATCTGCTATACGGGGTGCACATAGATTAGGTGGACCGACCCTAACCGCATTTAAGTTACTACATCAATCATATAACATCAAACACTTATTTACTACTATACATATTTATTTATGACATCAGGTTACTACATATAACATCGAATCATAACTTTAAACACATATTTAATAACATCTAATCAAGTCGAAGTAAACGTCCTCCTGAAAGTTATCGTCCTGAACAGTTGGTGTCAGGCTATTCAAATAGTCACCGTGGCAGTTGTGGCAGATAGCAGTGCAACTTACGCTTATATTTCCTGCACCCACACTTGTTTCCACAACCTGTGGTGTATCTGCTAAATATGATGTTGAAGGCAGCTTCAGGGACAACAGCATCTTTGGTTGCAGTGACATTCTGACTACACTCCCAACCCTAAATTGCAGCTGGTACCTCATTTTCGATCTAGCTTGGCATGGTACCTATGCAAGTTGAGGGACGTTTAGTAGGAGAAACTGTCTACCGACTCAAGAAAAATCTGTGTCGTGCCTCCGGTCATCAGTTTCAATCTAATGAACATATGGCCAGGCTGATCAAGATGCCTTCCTTCAAACTAATGGGCAGAGGAGTACAATACCTTCAAAGACCTGATGATGCTGACAATCTAATTGTCAGAAGCGTCATCACCAAAGCGAGTGACAGTGACAATGTAGCCATTGTTGGAGAAGATGTAGATCTATATTTCTTCTTACAGCTCGAACAGCTACACACCGAAATATATTCTTCTATAAGCCCGGTAATAGAAAGGTAGGAACACAGGTATTATCTTCAACCCAACAACAACAGATGGGCCTCAAAGATCTCATACTATTTGCTCATGCATTCACAGGGGTGCAACAAGACATCAGCTTCCTTCATGAAGGAGAAAAAGTTGGTTACAAGCTGCTGTTACAACGTGAGGCATTGCATTCAGTAGCAGATGTGTTCAACCACTCAACTTCCAAGTATTAACATGTATCGGAGGTAGATCACAGTTTTTTCGACTCTGTATAGAGCTACTCCTACTACAACATCCCTCAACTTGCATAGGCACCATGACTTCAAAAAGTCTGCCACCAACATGAAGTCGGAGCTACTATTCCTCCCTCCCTCAGAAGGTGCAGCTTTGCAATGCTTATTTCGTGTTTTCCACCAACTGCAACTATGGATGGGTAATGAGTTACCAGCTAGCTGCACTTTGGGGTTGGGAGCCTAGCAGAATGGCAATCTTGTACCTACTGCAATCAAAGATGCTGTAGCCCCTGAGGTTGTATCAACCTCATATTTTTGCAGATACACCACATGTTGTGGAGACAAGTGTCGGTGCAAGAAAATAAGCATGAGTTGCACTGCTATCTGCCACAACTGCCATGATGACTGAATAGCCTGACACCAACTGTTGAGGACAACCTTCAGGAGGAGGACGTTGACCGCGACTTAATTTGATATTACGATGCGATGTAATATATTGTAACCTGGTGTAGTAACTGCATATGTAGTAAATAAATATGTATAGCAGTGAATAAGTATTTGGTGTGATATGATCGTGTACTAACTTAAATGAGGTTAGGGTGTATTCACCTGATATATTTCCACCACGTATAGTAGATGTCTGTCTATTTTGAAGATTTCTTAATTTTTGAACTCGAATTCTCGTAAACTACTGGTGCTAGAGAAAAAATTAAGAGGATCATTTTTGTGGTAAATTCTGTCCTCTTTAACGTTTATACGGAACTTTTTTTGGTAGGACTCACAGATTCCGAGATATTAACGGAAAACGAATGAAAGTCACCTTTTTTAGGTATTTTACGGTCTAGCGAAGCCAGCTCACCTCCAAATCATCAGGACTTTTGATATAGTCTTTACTAGACCTTCCCAAACTACATTACAAAGTTCCAAGACTTCGGGATTTCATTCCACCTTATGTCCTATTTTGACTGGACTATTACCGATTTAGTAACCTTGGTTAATGCTGCATGTTGCCCTTCAGCTACTGTACTGCCGTTGCATGCAAACTTGTGAGTCATGTGACCTGATATTCCCAGGGCATGCACTATTGTGTGATGTGTAGTATACTGTAGTACTGGTTGGTTCGTACACTTTGGACATGACAGTAGTTAGGTGCATACAACCTGATACGTATCATTCGATACAGTTTATTCTTTTTGTATTCGCTTCGTTCGATTCCACTCGTTCTTTTTGTATTTCCTAATGACATGCCACGCATGAACCTGCCCCAACGTATCTATATTATTAAATGGTATTACCAAAACAATAAGATATCAGACGTTTTGGTGATGTGGCAGGCTACGTATCTTCAGCCACCTCCATGCCGGTCAACGGTGCCACATTTGGCGGTGAAATTTGAAACCACAGGTTCTGTGGAAAATCAACATAAGGGCCATTCTGGCCGTAAACAAATGGCACGAACGATTGAAAATGCCGCCAAGATCCACCACGTGTTGCTTGATGAACCAACGCCATTCCAGCGTCAGTTGGAACGGCAAACGGGTGTGTCACTGCCTTCAGTTAAGGCTGATTAAGGACGTAGGCTGATTAAGGACGTAGGCTCGAAGGTGTACCATCCACGGCGTATCCACGCCTTAAACGAAGATGATCCTGATCGATGCATTCAGTTCTGCGAGAAATTCCTAGATTTCCTTGCAGATGAGCCACAGAACGTGGAACGGATATTATACTCCGATGAAACCAAGTTTCATCTAAATGGCAGAGTTAATCATCACAACTGAATATTTTACAGTGATGACAACCCACGTGTCACTATGGCGGCATTCACGCCATCACCTGGCATCAATGTTTGGAAAGGTATATGGGCTGGGGGCGGGGGAATTGGACTATTCTTCCTTGAAGCATGGGCGACGATCCGTGAAAATATCTGGGGGTGGGGGGACGGGGACGCACAGGCTGCGTGAAATATAACGTAATTTTTCCAGGAAGATCAACGACAAATTTATTTTTTATTATTTAATAAAGTACAAAATGTAAAAATTCAATTGTGACAACAAATATAATGTAACAATTTACGATAAAAGATTAGAAGTACCTTACCGAAAAACACAGTCATATCAAACGAGAACACACTTTAAAACCGCAAGGGGGGGGGGGGGTTGAAGTTGGTCGATTTCCATTGAATCCGCTGCACCATGCAGTAGTGCCTCTTGCCTGTACGTCCCACGGCCCAAATAAGGGTGAATGGAATCGAGCGAGGACTTATTTACGTGACATATTGCAATGCCGTTAAGTCTTCTGTAAGTCATGTTGCTGCGGAGCCACGTCTGTAGTCGCCTCGTGGCACTAAAAGAACTAAAAAAAAAGGAGGGAGTTTGGTTTTTCTTGGTAGCTCCGTGCGCTGGCGAGGCGACAGGCGAGGAACCTCCGGAGGGCAGTATAAAATATTCCTTTAGGAATAACCAATGCACAGCCTCCCAGAGGAGGGGGGACTGCCCCCTTTCCTAGGAAACCAGGGGGAGGGGGACATGTCCCACCCGTCCCCCCCGGGATCGACGCCCATGCCTTGAAGGAACAATCAACGGTGCAGTATATCATCAGCTGCAAGAAGACAGGATTCTCCCAGCTGTACGGGAAAAGTGTCCCGCAGATATTATTTTCCAACTAGATGGTGCATCACCGCACTATGCAACACAGGTGTGAGACCATCTTGATGACCAATTTCCCAACAGCAGGATTGGTAAGAAGAGGTGCGATGGAAAGGCCCGCGCGTTCGTGCGATCTGACGCCTATGGACTTTAGTGTGTGAGGAGTAGTACGAGATTTGGTGTACATTCAACCAGCCCAGGATATTGCTACACTGCAGGTTCTCATTACTGCTGCATTTGAGACATTTACTCCTGACTTATGCAGGAGAATATGCTTAGGTGCGGAAAGCAGATGTGGTGAGTGAGTGTATCGTTGCTGGGGGAGGACAGTTCGAGCACCTTCGTTCCCCATTCAATCACCTGGAACATCTTTCTTTGTCTCTAAACCGTAATGATGGACTTAGTTTACATTATAACTGGTTCGAAACAAAATGTCAAACATCAACCATCTAGAGGTTAGCCTATCTGGCCCGGCAATGGGACGGGGGACCGTATCAAAGTCCTCCTCGCTCCCCCCCCCCCCCCGAGTTCCACGTGTGCTTTTTCTTTTGCTTTATTATTATTTGAAATCAACGAATTCTTCACAAAACTGAATCTGTCGATCAGGGTCATATTCGTTTAAGGCGTGGATACATTCCTATTGCGAATTGTTATTTAAAATCCAAATACTGTAAATGCATTTTGTTTCGCTATTTTATTTGAAGGCCAAATAAATGCTTTCTTGTTTCTTTCTATTTGAATTAAAAAATAAATGCACATATTGTTTGTTTTGGTTCCCCCCGCCCCAGTAACCAGGGCCATATGCGTTTTTCCCTTTTGAGTTTTTATTTGGAATCCAAATACCGTAAAGCCTTTATTTTAGTGTTTTGCTTTATGGCCAAATGAATGTTTTGTTTTCTTCTTACCTGAAATCTAATTATGGACTTTTATTGTTTGTTTTGGTCTCCCCCCCCCCCCTCCCCCCAACCAGGGTTGTCACATGCTTTTGTTACCTTTTGCGTTCTTATTTGAAAAGCAAATAAAACCTTTCTTTCCTGAGGTCAGGAATAACTTTCATGATTTCTTTACTGAGGTCAGGGATAAGTGTTATAGCGACGGGGAATGGTTGTTGGACTTAGAAAAAATCGAGGTGGACGTGTAGCGTTTTTTTTTTTAAACACCCTGTATACTCCAATGAAGCCAAGTTTCATCTGAATGGTAGAGTTTATCGTCACAACTGCATATTTTACAGTGATGACAACCCACACGTCACTATGGCGGCATTCACGCCGTCACCTGACATCAATGTTTGGGGAGGTGTATGGGCTGGGCGAGGGGGGGGGGGAGTCATTGGACCATTCTTCCTTGATGGAACAATCAATGGTGCAGTATATCATCAGCTGCTAGAAGACAG